>CAUYQV010175796.1:0-15000 GCA_963574575.1 Galagoides demidoff
TTAAGGAAAACATAAAAAAAATCAAAATAATAACATTGTTCAATTATATGTATGTATGTATTCTCTAATTGTAAAATTAAATGATCCATTGATTAATTTTTTCATATTAACATTTTTGTTGTTGTTGGGAATTCATTGAGGGTACAAGAAACCAGGTTATACTGATTGCATTTGTTAGGTAAAGTCCCTCTTACAATTGTGTCTTGCCTCCAAAAGGTATGTCACACACACCTTCTCCCTCCTTCCCTCTCTCTGCTCTTCCTTCCCCCTCCTCCTTTTCTCTCTTTCTCTCTGCTCTCCCCTTCCCCCACCCCCCACCGTGTACTAGGTCATTAATTAATTGTCCTCATATCAAAATTGAATACATAGGATTCATGCTTCTTCATTCTTTTGATACTTTACTAAGAATAATGTGTTCCACTTCCATCCAGGTTAATACAAAGGATCTAAAGTCTCCATCTTTTTAATTGGCTGAATAGTTTTCCATGGTATACATATACCACAGCTTGTTAATCCATTCCTGAGTTGGTGGGCATTTAGGCTATTTCTACATATTAGGGATAAACAGTCTAGTGCAAGTGTCCTTATGATAATAGGATGTTTTTCCTTCTGGATAGATGCCAATAATGGGAATTGCAGCATCAGATGGGAGGACTAGCTTGAGTTCTTTGAGAGTTTTCCATACTTCCTTCCAAAAAGGTTGTATTAGTTTGCAGTTCCACTAGCTGTGTAACAGTGTTCCTTTTTCTCCACATCCACTCCAGCATCTGCAGTTTTGAGATTTTGTGATGTGGGCCATTCTCACTGGGGTTAGATGGTATCTCAGGGTGGTTTTGATTTGCATTTCTCTAAAAATTAGGGACAATGAGCTTTTTTTTATATGTTTGCTAGCCTTTCATCTATCTTCTTTAGAGAAGGCTCTATTCATGTCTCTTGCCCATTGATAATATGGGATTGTTGGCTTTTTTCATGTGGATTAATTTGAGTTCTCTGTAGATCCTAGTTATCAAGGTTTTGTCTGATTCATGATATGCAAATATCCTTTCCCATTGTGGAGGTTGTCTAGTTGCTATTGTTGTTGTCTCCTTAGTGTACAGAAGCTTTTTAGTTTAATTAAGTTCCATTTGTTTAATTTTGTTGTTGTTGCAATTGCCATAGAAGTCTTCTTCATAAAGTCTTTCTCCAGGCCAATATATTCCAGTGTTTTTCCTATACTTTCTTTGAGGATTTTTATCATTTCATGCCTTAAATTTGAGTCCTTCCTCCATCTTGAATCAAATTTTGTGAGTGGGGAAAGGTGCAGGTCCAATTTTAGTCTTTTACATGTGGATATCCAGTTCTCCCAGCACCATTTATTGAATAGGAAGTCTTTCCCCTGGCTTGTTTGGTTTATCAAAGATTAGGTGGTTGTAAGATGTTAGTTTCATTTCCTGGTTTTCTATTGATTCCAAATGTCCATGTCTCTATTTTTGTGCCAGTACCATGCTGTCTTGACCACTATGGTCTTGTAGTACAGCCTAGAATCTGTTATGCTGATACCTCTGACTTTTTTTTTTTATTACTAAGAACTGCCTTAGCTATACGGGTTTTTTTCTGGTTCCATACAAAATGAAGAATCATTTTTTTCAAGTCTTGAAAGTACAATGTTGGTATTTTAATAGCAATGGCAATCAATTAGTAGATTACTTTGGGAAGTATAGACATTTTAACAATGTTGATTCTTCCTAGCCATGAGCATGGTATGTTCTTCCATTTGTCAATAATCATCTGCTATTTCCTTTCTTTGGGTTTGATAATTTTCTTTATAGAGGTCCTTCACCTCTTTTGTTAGTTATATTCCTAGGTATTTCAATTTCTTTGAAGCTTTGATGAAGGGAGTTGTGTCCTTAATTAGCCTCTCAACTTGGATTTTATTGGCGTATACAAAGGCTACTGACCTGTGGACATTAATTTTATATCCTGAGTTACTGTATTTTTTGATGACTTCCAGGAGTCTTGTGGTTGGGTCTTTGGGGTTCTGTAAGTATAATGTCATATTTCATATTAACATTTTTAAATGTCTATTGTGCTCTAGTATTTTACATATTTTATTTATTTAAAGTCTTTGCAAAAAGTATTTCCTATTTTATAGAAGGGGAAAATGAAGCAGGCATGTAATTAAATAAAGTTGATTCTTACATCTTATTTTTACCTCTTTAATGATTTTATGGGTGAATACAATAGCTAAGTTAGGAAGGGCATTTCAGGGGTGAAAAAGGTGATGTTTCTTTGTAATATTTTCTCTAATCAAGAAATAGATGAAATGTAGAGTCAAGATAAAACAGGAACATGCAAAATTTCTCTTTTGTAAAGGACAGAGAAGAACTAAAACATTTAAGGACTGCCTTTAACATTTCTGATTATAGTTCTTATAGTAAAATGCAAAATCTTAGAAATTAAAGAATGACCCCGTGCTGTCATTGGTAGAGTTAGATTCATTTAAGGATCTCAAGATACTTCGTGAACCCGTTTAACTTCACTGCAATGTTAGGAAATTATTTCATGAATATTGTAAGTCAAGTTTCTACTACTGATTTTTTTTTTCTTTTTTGAGACAAGGTCTCACTCTGTTTCCTGGGTTAAAATGCAGTGGCATGATCATAGCTCACTACAACCTCCAACACCTGAGCTCAAGCAATCCTCCCACCTCAGCCTCCTGAGTAGCTGGGACTACAGGCACACACCATGGCCTGCCTGAGATTTTTATGTTTTGTAGAGATGAAGTTTCACCATGTTGCCCAGCCTAGTCTTGAACTCTTGGCTGGAGATCCTCCTCCCTTGTCCTGCCCAGGTGTTAGGATTGCAGGTGTGAGCTACTACACCCAGCCTGATACTGCTTTTAAAAGACTCCTAAAGTGGCTTGGTGCCAGTGGCTCAAGTGGCTAAGGGGCCAGCCACATACACCTGAACTGGTGGGTTCAAATCCAGCCTGGGTCCACCAAACAACAATGATGGCTGCAACCAAAAATTAGCCAGGTATTTTGGCAGGCACCTATAGTCCCAGCTCCTTGGGAGGTGGAGGCAGGAGAATTGCTTGAGCCCGGGAGTTGGAGGTTGCTGTGAGCTGTTGATACCATAGCACTCTACCCAGGTCAACAGCTTGAGGCTCTGTCTCAAAGAAAAAAAAAAAAAAGACTCCCAAAGTATGAAGGAACCATGTGCAATATATATTAAGAAGAAAATTGGCTTTTGTTGTTCAAACTGGGAATGTTCCCATGTATCTGTTTTCAAACCAGTTCTTGAAGTATTTGAATGTTCTTTGATCGACTTTATGGTAGTATTTCTTTGCCTGGAAATTTGCATTATCATTGTTCTTCATGGTTAATACATAATCCTTATTTAACAATAAACTCCGTATATGACATGTTGAAAAAAATTAGGTAGCATTTAATGTCTTTTGGGAAAAAGTGGTTGTGTAGTTCAGTGTATATTTCCTATACAGTCATGCACTACATAATTAGATTTTGGCCAACAATTTAACGTAAATACAACAGTATTCCCAGAAGATATAATCTTATCATATCATATAATTATGTAATATAAAGATTTCTATTGCCTAGTAATGTCATAGCCATGGTGAGGTCAGAGCCCAATGCATTACATGTTTTGTTGATGCTGGTATAAATAACACCTTCTGCCCTGCCAGTTTGTATAAAACTATAGCACAGAAAATTGTGCATAATATGTAATACTTGATAATGATAGTAGAAGACTATCTTCCTGGCTTATGTATTTACTATACTATACCTTTTATTATCATTTTTGAGTGTACCCCTTCTGCTGATTTAAAAAAAAGTTAACTGGAAGACAGCTTCAGGCAGATCCTTCAGGAGGTATCCAGAAGAAGGGTGGTGCTATCATAGGAGATGACAGCTCCTGTGGGAGAAGATACAGAGATGGAAGACAGAGCTGTTGATCCTGTTCCCAGGTAGGCCTAGCCTAATGTGTCTGTTAATTTTTAACCAAAAAAAGCTTTAAAAATAAAAATATCAACAATAGAAAAAACCAGATGGCGCCTATGGCTCAAAGGAGTAGGGTGTGGCCCCATATGCCAGAGGTGGTTAGTTCAAACCCAGCCCCAGCCAAAAACTGCAAAAAAACCAAACCAAACCAAACAAAAAAATCTTGTAGGGTTATAGAGCAGCTGTGCAATGTGTTTTAGGCCAAGTGTTACTACAGAAGAATCAGAAAGTTTAAAAAATAGAAAAGTTTATGAAGTAAAAATGTTACAGTAAGCTAAGGTTAATTTATTATTAAAGAAAAATCTCAAAATAGTGTAACTTAAGTATACAGTATCCATAAAGTCTACAGTACTATATAATAATGTCTTAGGCCTTCACATTCACTCACCACTCTTTCTCACTGACCCACCCACAGCCACTTCCAGTCCTGCAAGCTCCATTTAGGTAAATGTCCTACATAAGTGTACCATATCTTTTATCTTTTATACCATATTTTATTGTACCTTTTCTGTGTGCAGATATGGTTAGATACACAAATACTTACTATTATGTTACAGTTGCCTATGGTATTCAGTACAGTAATAAGCTATATAGGCTATACCATGTAGGCCAGGTGGGTAGTAGGCTCTACCATCTAGCTTTGCTTAAGTGCACTCTGTGATATTTGCACAACAGAATCACCTAAGGAGCCTAAGAATCACCTAACAATGAGAAAGTAGCCCCATTGTTATGCAATCGATGCCTGTACTTTGTCTTCTACAATGGGATTGGTCTTCCTTGTAAATTGAAAGTCTATGTTTCTTAATTTTAGAGCTTATTTAAGAACTTAAAGCTTCTCCTTATAAATAACTTCTCTTTTAAGTCTTGGATTTAAGGAAGAATTTCTTTTTAAAAATAAGTTTGGCCAGTGATTGACAGAACACCAGAGCAGTGTTTTATCAGCGTCTCCTTTTAGGTTTAATATGTCCAGATATAAAAGGAAAAAAAAGAAAATCACTTAGATTTTTCAGTATCTTAATTATCTTAATTTGTCACTCTTCCTCATTTTCTCCAAAACAGTTTTTAAAAGTAAATTTTTGAAATCTCCAAAATACTAGACCATCATTATTTCAGAACTGTAGAGTTACTGAAAAGATTGTCTAGACATGTTATTTTCAGTGCTTGCATTTTTTCTATCATTCTTCCTAAAGGAGAACTGAATTTATCCCTTGTCCCAGGAGCTTTTCTCCATAAAAGCTTATAATCCATTCTGGTACTTCAGAGTTTGAAGACCCTGTGCAATTTTACAAGGCAGCTGCAATTTGAGCTTCACAATTGCAAGTGTTTAGGGAAATGCCTTTTAACATTTGTACACAGGTTCAGATGTAGTTGAAAGTTTACAAATTAACATTGTTATTTGTAGCAAAACACAAAGAACAAGTATCAAAACCACCAATTAATATACAAAATATTTTAAGGAAGATTATGATACTTAAAAAATTATTTGACTGATATGAAATGGTAATTTTATGAACTTTTTCTGGTCTTTTTTCTCAAGTTAGTGCCAACACAAAATGGCAGTGTTCGTGTAATTTCTTTTCTCAATTTGGTTTTAAGGCTTGTATAGCTCCCAGTGGAAGATTTTGCAGTTGTATTGCATGATTAAAGTGTCCATCAAAATCTTACAGTAGGTAAACAGTATTAAAAATCCATCTCCAGCCTCTATAAACTATACAGAGAGCTATGAATACTACAAGAAATGGAAATATTTTAATTAACTGAAGCAGGACTAATCAAAGCAAAGCAACCAGTTTATTCAATTGAACATATAAATGTCTGTTCACCCATGACGTGGCTGAACATTTATGTCATGTATTAAAAGCTATTCTGTTGCTTGTGCCATTATAAGCTATTGTTGAACAGGGAACTGAAACCACACCTTCCAGTTTGAAAGGGAGAAGCTTCTCCACACCTTTTTAAGAATTACATGTTATATTTTCTTAACATGTTTTCGGTTGTATTTAGGCCACTTCAAATAAACCAACTTCTTTTTTTTTTTTTTTTTTTTTTTTGAGACTGAGCCTCAAGCTATCCCCCTGGGTAGAGGGCCGTGGCATCACAGTTCATAGCAACCTCCAACTCCTGGGCTCAAGCGAGTCTCCTGCCTCCGCCTCCCAAGTAGCTGGGACCACAAGCGCCCGCCACAACGCCCTGTCATTTTTTGGTTGCAGCCGTCATTATTGTTTGGTGGGCCTGGGCTGGGGATTCAAACCCGCCACCTTAGGTGTATGTGGCTGGCGCCTTAGCTGATTGAGCCACAGGCACCGAGCCAGATAAACCAACTTCTTCCGTACAGGAATACAGACTTGTATAACTTGGTTTAGTCACCCTGCCATCACTGCTTTCCCTTAAGGCTTTTGTTTATCCTCATTTCTTAAATTTTTTTTTTTTTGAGACAGAGTTTCACTTTTTTGTCTTTAGTAGCATGCTGTGGTGTCATAGCTCACAGCAACCTCAAACTCTTGGGCTCATGTGACCCTCTTACCTCAGCCTCCCAAGTAGCCGGGACTACAGGTGCCTGCACAACACCTGGCTATTTGTGGAGATGAGGTCTCTCTCTTGCTCAGGCTGGTCTAGAACTCCTGAGCTCAGGCAGTCCACCCACCTCAACCTCCCAAAGTGCTAGGATTACAGGCGTGAGCCACTGTGCCAGGCCGCTTCTTAATAATTCTTAGCAAATGCTTACTACATGCTGGGTATTATTTTAGGCCTATTATATGCATTATATCATTTAGTTCTTACAACAGTATCATTTTTCCATGATATGATGAAGACATAGAAGAACAATTCAGCACAGTGCTGTAAGTGGTAGAAAAACTAGTATATGAATGCAGATCTCAGAAGATCCATTGTGTCAAGGTCAATTTAAATTATGCCAAAGGTGATTGACATTAGACACCAGGAAGAAATTTTTGAAATGAATAGATGCTCTAAGGAACCTTTTAAGTGAGTACAGCTAAAAGGGGTTGGGGTGAATGTGGTTTCTTGGGATTTTTATCACCATTAAGATATCTAAAAACAGCCTGTATGAAATCCCATTCTTCATGAATTAGTTATATTCTTACCTTGAGGCAGGAAGTTAAACTAGGTACCTATCTGAAGACCCTTTAATACAGTCTTCAATGTGTTTAACAAAGTGGAAACATTGATTTTTTCATTTTAAATAAGAAGTTGTATTATAAAATAAGAAGGAAATAATATTTATTCTCCTGTCATTCAAACATAATAATATTTAGCTTATGGCCTGTTTCTTTGTAGTCACCTTTCTCATGAACTTGAAAAAACCACCTTTATTAACATATAATATATATGCCATAAAATCTACCCATGTTGATTATATGATTCAGTGAGTTATCATTTTATAGAGATATGTAACCATCACCATAGTCCAATATTAGAAGATTTGCATAACTCCGAAAAGGTTTCATTAGTAGTCCTATCCCTTCCCCATTCTCTAGTTTCTTAAGGTGGACATATCCATTATTAGTTTCTTTCTTTGTTTTTAATGTAGATGTTTATAGTAATACTTGAGTTGAAGCTTATGCATTTTAATATATTGTTTTTATTTCATTCAGTTTAAAATTTTTTTAAATTTCTAATGTGATGCATTCTTTGACTCATGGGATATTTAAAAATGTTGATTCATTTCAAAATATTTGTAGATTTCCCAAATTACGTTTGGTTGTTAGTTTCTAACACAGAAAATTTAGTTTAACTGATAATTTAATTACCAACACAGAAAATATACTTTAAATGATATCAGTCCTTTTAAATTTATTGATAGTTATTTTATGGCCTAGCATGTGATCTATCTAGGATAATATAAACCATATGTACTTGAAAAGAATGTGTATGCTATTATTTTTGAATAGAGTATTTTGTATGTGTCAATTTTAGATCAGTTTGATAGTGTTCTTCGAGTCTATAATGCAATTGTAAATTTTCTGTGTGGATGTCCTGTTCATTATTTAGAATGGTGTATTGAAGTCTTGAGCTATTATTGTTTTATTGCTTGTTTCTCCGGTTCATTCTGTTCATTTTTACTCCTTTGAGCCACAGGTGCCACCCTTTATTATCTGTATTTCTTTATCTGTCTTCAGAACCACTGATTATTTCAGATCTGCTGTTAAGGCCCTCTAGTGAATTTTTCATTTCAGTTGTGCTACTTTTGAATTCTAGAACTTACATTCAGTTCTTCTTCTTCTTCCTCCTCCTCCCCCTTCTTTCTTTCTTTTTTTATTTTTTTAGAATTTCTCTCCTTTGGTTGATAATCTCTCTTTGACATTATACTTCCCATTAATTCTTCAAACTTTTTTGGATGGGAGGTTTTCAAATGTATTTACAATAGCTATTTTGGCATCTTTGCGGAGACCAGCATCTGGGCTCCTTAGTGATAGTTTCTATTGACTGCTCTTTTTTTTCTTTTGTCTGGGTTAATTTTTACTTTTTTCACATGCCTCATAACATTTTTGATAAAAACTAAATATTTTAGATAATATATTATAGCAATTCTAGAATCTAATGTTCTTCCATCTTCTTCCCTTCACACTAGAGGTAATAGTGATTCTTATTTTGTGCTTATTGTTGGTTTATTTCTTCAGTATCTTACGTTAACTGAGTCTCTCCAGCGTATTTCCTCCATAATGTGTGGCTGCTGTTGTCCCTGTTACCCTCTCCCTCTCATTATATAAACCTAGCTTCCTGGGGATTACTCCTAAGTCAAAATAGCTTAGTGTTCAACCATAGGTGAGTCAGAGCTTGTATCTGAAAAGTTCAAAACACTGAGTTGCTAAGTTTATCACCTTTTTCTGATGGTTTCATTTATGGTTTGGAGAATGAAACACTTTCAGCCAATTTATAAGTCTGGCCCAGATTTTCCTTTCTGTGCTTTTAAGGCACAGTTCCAGTGAAATAAGTAGCTATTAGAGCTCTCTGTAGGCTTTCTGAGGGAGTGTGTACCTTTGTGTATATGTATAGCCTTCCAGCCCATCAAGAGATAAGTAGGATCATATCAAGGCCCTCTTTTAGTTCCTATCTATTAATTTCCTGGCTTGCCTGTTCATTTGTTGCCTGCTTCCATCAATAAGGAGGTTTCAGGCTATCTGTAATATTGCTTGCCATTGAACTCACTATTGTTTTGGACAGTGCCCTTGATCATAGAACTTTCCATGTTAAGCTCCAAATAAAATCAGTCATTTTCAGCAATAGAGTCTTTATTCTCACAGCACCCTATAGCACCCCAGCTTCATGGTACAGAAGTGCTATCCAGGTGGGGGTGGAGAAGTAGAGTAGCACTAAGCTAAAATGCTGCTCTTACTGAGGTTTAATAACTTTATTTGAATAAACACTTCTGCATTTGTTATATGCCTTTGGCCAATCTACAGAGTCCTTATGAGGTTGTTTTTGACAATTTTCAGTTTTGTTTGTTATTCTAGTGAAGATTTGCCTATCTCCTCACTCAACCATTCTAAAAGTTTTACTCTCTCGGGTTTAGTTTTCGTTGTTGTTTAAAAACATGTATACTACATAGTACACTCATCTTGAGTTGGGAAAAGCACCCTTATTAAGTAATCACCACCCAGATTAAGATACAGGACATATCCAGCACTGTTAAGCTTCTCTTCTTGGTCTATACTCCCATCCCATAATTAACCACTGTTCCGATTTCCATCATCATTAATTTATTTTTCTTCTCCTTAAACCTCATATAAATGAAAATTTGTAATATGTATTCTTTAATATCTGGCTTCTCAACATAATACCTTCTGAATCATGTTTTTGAGTTTAGCAGGAGTTTGCAGTTATTTATTGCTATGTGATATTGTGTTTATGGGTATGTTACCCTTTCCTTACTGTTGGATATTTGAGTTGTTTGTGACTATTATTAATAAAGCTACTATGAACATTTTTCTCTTCTGTGAACACAAACATTAATTTTAATGTGGTCAACAACATGGTAAATACATAATTTGGGCTCTTGACATTTTTAAACTTCACATTATTTCAAGTGTTTTTCCTTGTCTCTGTCATTGTCATCTCACTAGGTCATTAGCATTTTAATAAAAATAACACTTCTCCAGGTAGTTGTACTTTATTCACATTTCTTTTTTTAAAAGTTAGGAAAATCTTCTACATTTAATAATTAATTGTGACAACACAGGTAGAAGTTAAAGTATTAAATAATTATTTTTTCAACATTTTTTGTTTTCTTTGAGACAGAGTCTCACTTTGTTGCCCTCTGTAGATTGCTATGGTGTCAGAGCTCACAGCAACCTCAAACTCCTGAGCTCAAGTGATCTACCTATCGTGGCCATCCAGACTGGTAGAATTATAGATATAAGCCACTGTACCTAGCCTTATTTTTCAACTTTTTAAAGAAAGTCTCCAGAATTATGTTAAGAAAATACCATTTAGTCCAGGGTTAAACAAAGCCTATTGCTTTTTCTGCCCTTTATATGTTCCATAACTTTATGAGATTCAAAATTAGTAATATCATTTTATTTATTTATTTATTTGTTTTTGAGACAGACTAGAATGCCACGGCATCATAGCTCACAGCAACTTCTAAGTTGGGCTCAAGTGATCCTCTCGCTTCAGTTTTTCTGTTTTTAGTAGAGATGGGGTCTTGCTTTTGCTTAGTCTGGTCTCGAACTCATGAGCTCAAGCAATCCACCTGCCTCAGCCTCCCATAGTGCTAGGATTACAGGTGTGAGCCACTGCGCCTGGCCAGTAGTATTATTTTAAACATTAAAAAAACAGAAATAACTTAATCGTTTGTCTCAAAACATGCATTTGAATCTTTTTTTTTTAACATAGTTCATATTGGGTTGGAGAGACTCTCAAATTAAGTTTTGGATGTAAATGAAGCTATATACCCTTCCACATTTAAAGACCTGAATCTCTCATGTGTAAGACTTGTGATGTTGCTTTGCCTCTTTCTCCTACCCCACCCCATGCATAATACATGTACACTTAGGCCCTTGCACATGCACACCACAGTCTCTCCCTCCTGAGGCCTATACTTCACATAGTACTTGTAAATATTGTTGCCTTAAGAAATGGGTTTAAATTAAGTCTGGAAGGTACAAGGTACAAGGTACATACTTTTCTTTTAAGTATATGGTGTTGTGTTTTTTTTTTGTTTGTTTATTTTGTTTTGTTTTTTTACCAAAACTATTCTGAAGGATAATATGAACTGTGGTAGACAGAAGGAGAATAGGAGGGCAAAGGATCACTTAGTAGACCTTTAATGATTGTGACTATGACTCCAGCTCTGCTGAATTTAAAGATGGAATTGTAGGTGGATAAATTTTTTGAGTTTGACTTAATCCTTTGGTTTTTATATGATGTATATTTTTCCATTAACATGGTATACCTTTCATCTCTATTTTTACACAAGCAAGGTCTAATTTTTGGTGGATTTTCTTTTCTTTAATTTTTGGTGTTAAAATTTTTCCCTAATGGGCCCTAGTTCAGGCTTCAGACTGTGGGAAGAAGATCATAAAAATCACCAAGGCTGAAATTCCCATTGTGGGTAAATGAATGTTGATGATGCAGAGCTTGAACTAACAAATTAGGCGTGAATTAAGTGGTGTTATAGCCCTACAGTAGCGTTAGTACAGGGCAAAATTTGTTCAGTGTCCACTGCTTCATCTTTTCGGTTTCAGACTAGGATCATTGTTCTTAAGGTTGAACATGACAAGGGTGGGGATCAAACCAAAAGAGAAAACCAAGCTCATGGTCGGACATCATCACAGCTAAATGCTTTAGCTAGGATGAATATTTTGGTTTTATTGATAGGAATTCTAGCCAGGATGTAGGCATTTAGATCACATTTTTAGATTAGAAGTCATAGATATTTGTGTGTTTATTAGGCTGTGCTTTTTTTATCCTTTTTTTGAGACAGATTCTGGCTTCGTCAACTTGGCTAGAGTATAGTAGTGTCATCATAGTTTACTGCAATCTCAAACTCGTGGGCTCAAGCAATCCTTCTGCCTTAGCCTCTGAAGTAGCTGGGACTACTGGTATGTACCACCACATCCAGCTAATTTTTGTATTTTTTTCTTTTTTTTTTTTGTGGAGACAAAGTCTTGCTGAGGTTGGTCTTTAACTCCTAGCCTCAAGCAGTCTTTCTGCCTCAGCCTGTTATAGTTATGATTATATGCATGAGCCACCACATCCACGCAGCCTTTTGTGATACTTTATTATTGTATGACAACTAAAGATAATTAATGAATATTAATTAATATATAGAATATTAATTGTTGTGTTGTATATCTTGTTTACTTAGGCCCGAGAATGGGTATTAGATTGGGTAGAGCACATGTCAAGACTTTTCAGATCTTAGGGTTATTTTATTTTTCTAGAACTAGTACTTCTTGAACATTATTCACATCTCTTTTCTTTCTTATAATACTTCATTGTGTCTTCTGTTCTCTCAGTGTTTTCTTTTCCTATGTGAGATCTCTGTCGTTTTTTTTTTTTTTTTACATTCTTCATTCTTCTACCAAATAATTACAAACATTTATTGCATGCTTACATTTGTACTAGGTGCCATGTGGTTTCTTTTATGCATATTTTCTCAGTTGCTGCTCTTAAGGTCCTGTGGTAGTCTTTGACTGCAGTTTACAAATGAGGAGACTGAGCCTATGGTGAGCCTATACTCTTTCCCCCTCTGAGTGTAAAGTCCTCTCTTTTCTTTAGACGGAGCTCGGAACCTGATGCTCCCATTTAAACTGACTGCTGGGCTCTGAATAATGGTCCTTTGCATCAGTCCTTTGAGCACTATTGTGGTAAAAGAGCTTAAAACCATCATCCCCCTTAACGGAGATCTTTTGTCAGTTGTACTACTTGTCCTGGGGTCTTCGTTCCTAGAAAGGTGATCGTCACAGAAGAATTTTGAAGAAATAGAGGCACAGCCTGTAAATCTGCTCATCATCTTGTGCCAGGGCAGCTAATGTCCTTAGAGCAGTATTTTTCAACTCTTTTTTTTTTTTTAATATCACAGCACATTTGAACCTGTAGTTAAACTTAATGGCACACTTAAATTATGTTGATTAAAAAAAAGTTTTAAAAGAAAAGATACGTTGCTTTGAATTTTAATTTAATTAATGATCTTTAAAAATTTTCAGGGCACACCCAAGATCCTCTTGCTGGTTGAAAATCACTGCCTTAGAGTGGGGCTTATACTGGTGGAGCAGTGGTGGGGAGGTAGAAACCTGTTTTTTTTTCTCCTCCTGGTTGTAAAACTATTCATATAAAAGATCATTTAGCTATCTTGACCGATTAATGGGCTTTCCTCAGAATCCACCTATTATGAAGATACAGTATGCTGATGATTTGGAGCAAATCCGTTTTAGCATTGGGTGAATGTGTTGACATACAAAGCTAATTTAAACTTATTGGATGCACATTAATTATGTCATAAGGTGGAGAGGCTTACAGACTGGTCACTGTCATCTTCTCTATACTAACTTTTATTATTACTGAATAACTAAAATAAATGTTATCTATAGCATTAGATGCTTGCTCTGCTTCTCCTATTAGATATGAAATTAGGATACCATTATTCTTTTTTTTTTTTTTTTGAGACAGAGTCTCAAGGTGTCATCCTGGGTAGATGCCATGGTGTCATAGCTCACAGCAACCTCAAACTCTTGGGCTTAAGTGCCTCAGCCTCCCAAGTAGCTGAAACTACAAGTACCCGCCACAACGCCTGACTATTTTTTGGTTGGAGTTGTCATTGTTGTTTGCCCGGGCTGAATTTGAACCCACCAGCTCCAGTGTATGTGGCTGGTGCCCTAGCCGTTGACCTATAGGCACCGAGCCCAGAATACCTTTATTCTACCTCTGTGTGTTTCTGTCACCTCTCAGGGTAACTGACTTATAGCAAGATCCAATAAATATTTGTTGAATGAATGGGTAATAGATGCTTGACATGGTGCCTAACACACAGTACATGCTTGATAGACATTCTGCTGACCATTTTGAGGGACCCTGTCTGTTTCAAATCTTGTTTCTTAGGAATTTTACTGGAAGAAAATAGGCGGAGCACATAGGCTCTTCAGTGATTAAAGGGGCTTGTTGCTATGAGTAAATTACTGAGTTGTTTTGGACATTTTAATAGAATTGAATGTGACTATTATAGTAGTGATCTTCCTGAGAGAAAATAAGTAGAAGTAAGAAGGAAAGTGGTTGAGCTGATATGGGTGCTAGAAAGAACAGCAGAGAAGGAAACAGTTGGGACACTAGAAACAAGGAAAGGGAAAATACATCAGAAGACAGGAGCCAAAGTTAAGGGAAAGAAAATGAGACAAACAAGAAACTAAACACTTAGTGACTGCTAAAAATGGGGAAATGGATTACTAATGTTTGTGTGTTTGTTTATTAAGAGACAGTGTCTGGTTGTGTTATCCAGTCTGGAGTGCAGTGGCATGATCATAGTTTAGTGTAGTCTTGAATCCTGGGCTCAAGTAGTACTCTGGCCTCAGCCTTCTGAGTATAGGTGTGCACTACCACACCCAGCTATATTTTTAAAATTTTTTTATAGAGATGGGGGTCTCCCAGTGTTGCCGAGCTGGCCTTGAATTCCAGGCCTCAAGCAGTTCTCCCACAATGTAGTAGCTTTATCATCTCTGTCAGCAAGTACCTTTGCCTCTCGAAGTGCTGGGATTGCAGGAATGAGCTACCATGTTTGGCTCCTGTGTTATTTTTTGTGTGTTTTTGTTTGTTGAATTTCATATAGTAGAGGAAATAACTCTAGTAGTCCTTTTGTATCTGCTTTTGGGAAATTTTAGTTATTTTTCATTCTCCTTCAAGGAATTACCATGACTTTCCTTCCACTATGTGTCTCTGCCTTTCATCATCACTAGGGCCATTTGTTCATTCTCTTTAATTAAGATATTGGGAAGACTCAACTTCTCTTTGTTTCTTAGACTAAAAATAATAAAATCTTTCATTT
>CAUYQV010175796.1:20000-30497 GCA_963574575.1 Galagoides demidoff
ACCCTTTAGTTTAATACAGAATGTATAATATGGTGCCCTAATTTGAGAAAGTAAATACCTATCTATACACATAGAAAATACTAGAAAGACATAAATCAAAACATGCACAGTACCTATCTTTAATTCATAAGATTATGGGAGAGTAATTTTTTTTCTTTTAGCTTAAGCCTGTAAAGTGTTTATAGTAAAGAAAAAGTTTTAATGAAATGGTTTCCAATTTAAATTACCCTTTGACTTTTGACTGTACCTCAGAAATTAAAACTTACGTTTAGAAGAAAGAAACTCCATGACTGCATCCAGTTTGGGTTTAGAATAATATAATAATAAGTGGTCTGACTCCAAGGTTAGGTTCTTATTGTTTAGAAATACCTAAAAATGAACTCCACTGCTATGCATCGGAGAATCCATAATGTTCTTAGTAACTTATACAGATACAGTCTGAGCAACTGGGGAAGGCCTCCCAGCCAGCTTTTTGACCTCCTCTAGGTCTTAATTACCAAGTGTGTTCATGGTCTTGAAATCTAAACTGAAACATAGACTTCTCTGTTTCAAATGGTATTTTCTCAGCATTGGCTTCCCTGGTATACATTTGCTGTACCACTTTGGTTTGTACAGAAGAATCTAGACCACAGTAATAGAATAAGAAAATATAATGGAAAAAATATGCAGCCATTTTGATTTTTTTTAGAATATTCAGTGCATTGACATTATTTACTTGCCTTTGTTTTAAAGCTATTTCTATGCCACATCTAAGGCGTGTCAATATAAATGATCTTAATTTTAGCCCCATACACTGTAGCTATATATAAATGTTCTATAAAACATATCCCCTAGATAAAAGTTCTTTCTACTTTTTTAAGTTTTTTTTTTTTAATCTTTCTTTTGGTAAATAAAAGCCGTTTTGGCTTTGATGTGACTATTACACCCTTGGTTTGTGTTCTTACTCCATTCCTTCATCCTTAGCCCCTATGGGAATCCTGTAAGAAAAATGGGAGGCAAGGGGAGAAGCCTGCGTTCCTTAATAAGTCCCAAAGGTAATCAAAAGAAAGAAATGCAATATGAACAAACTCACAAAATATTCTCATGCTTCTTTGGGGAATACTTAATGCACATAAGGTCAGGCCTTTGTAATGTTAATTTGAGAGCTGTAGGAAGAAAGGCATCATTTTAAAAGCAATGTTGCTCTTTCTGAAAAAGCTCTAATTTACAGAGAAATGCTGTTCTAACACACCTCCATTAAACCAGTACCTGCAGGCCTTCACATGCCTAAACTGAGTTGAGGAAATGTGGTCATTGTGATTCAGGATGCTCAGGGCAGTTAGCTGAAGCTGAAGGAAGGCTGCCAGAGGTGTCCTGTATTGGTAAAAACAACGTGTTCAACGTGTTTTGGACATCTACAGCCCTAAGTTCTTTAGTTACGTTAGAAGTGACAGCATAGCTCAGCAACTGCAGACGTCTTCCTTCTTTTCCAAAGTTAGTATTAGGGAGGGAAGTCTTACCAGACATGGTGTGAGTGTAGATACTGTGGGTGTCCTTTAGTTATGGAGACTAGACACAGACACCCTGACTTTCACCTCAGCTGGCGCCAGTGCCTTCTCAACAATCTGTAAGCCTCTATATTTCTAGAGGAGATTGTGTGTTTGGAAGGTATATTGTGTGTAGAGACAAGTAGTCATTTAGTCTGTAGCAGAACCTTGCCAGAGGCAGACAATTTACTCTCTGCAGAGGCCACTCAGTCCATCTTTTGTTCCCTCTGTCTTCCACTTCCTTTCCTTCCTTCTTCTAGTCATACTTCCCCTTCTCTTCCCTTCTGTCTTTTATATTGGTCCTTATTCTCCTTTTAGGGAGTTAAACAAATCAGAATACATTTACATGTTAAATACCATTAAACAATTAAATAAAGTATGAATACCCTTTGTGAAATGCCTGACATACATTACACACTCAATTACTTCCTCCATTCCTTCCTTTCACTTTTCCAGTATTGAGATGGTTATCTTGTTACTTCTGCATTAATCTTATTCAACCTGGCTTCTAATCTCCTCATCTTCTTAGTCTCTCTTCTCTCTCTTCTCCCACTGTGTTTGTGTGTCTTAAAGCATAGTTTTCAAAACTGGCTATAGTTCCTTATGCAGGGTCTGCTTTGCCAACTTTTTATTAAGGAAGGAGGAAAAAGAGTCGAAGACGCTTTGCTTTTTCTAGAGGAGCGAATATATGGAAATTACGCTTGTTTCTTTTCTGAAGTAGTAAAGGTCACAGCAGTAGTTGCAAAACCCGCAGGCTGCCTACTGCCTTCCACACATTCAGCATTACTATTCTTGCCTATTTTACCCTTAGGCATCCTTTATTTCTTGCACAGATGGTCTCACTCAGGCCTAACAAAATGTTTTAAGCTTTGCATAAATTAAAGCGAGAGGTCTCTTAGTAGAAAAGTGCAACTTTTTTTTTCACTTGGAAACAACTATGCTGGCATCTTCTACAAAATTGCAGCCTTAAGCTAGGCTTCCTTAATCACTTTTCCTTCAAAAAAGGGGGGGGGGGGAGGTAGCAGAGAGAATATGTGTACATGGCATGCACATGTACACCAAACACAGAAATGGCTCTGATCAATGATTCTATGATTTATGCTGTTCTGTGTTCCTCAGAAGGTTGATCAGGCACAAGTGGTAGGTAATTTCAGCTTCTAGAAATAGATTTGGAAATACTATTTTGGGGAGCTGGGATTTCTGAGTTTCTTCGTTAGTGTAGTACATGGTAACTCTTGAGGCATTTAGTTAGGCTTGCAGGGACTCCCTCTTAGACCTCTTCACAATGTACAGTATAACAGGGTTTTAGTCAGGCTAACCTTTACTCAGGCTAACTGTGCTTGTGAAAGAAAGTGTTGGGGGGAGGGGGAAGATGGCAGACTGGAGCCAGCTTTCAACAGAAGCTCCTGTCCAGACAGAGAGATAATGGCCAGAAAGAATCCAATAAGCCGAAGGTCAGGAACTGAGCTGAGAGAGAAGATTGATAGCTGCATGTCATTTCTGTTGAGGCAAGTCGCAACTCCAAGGAAGCAAATTTCAGGTACAAAACCCATCCCAAAGAGGACAAGTGTCTATCCCCTCCCCCAAGAGAGTGGCTTGCTGTGGGATCTGTACAAGCAAGCAATAAACTGAAGACCTCTTGTCTTACCCCACATGAGAGAGTCACTGGAGATTGGGACTCCTTCTCCAGAGAGACCCTGCTGTGAACCTGGGCATTCTCTTGCCTAGCATGAAAGTTGAACAGATATTTTCCCTGCCATTTTGAACTCCCAGTCTACCCTTCCCCCCCTCACCTGGTGGTCTAGAAACCCAACCCCTGCAGAGACCAGAATGTCCACAGTTCTTTGCTAGGACAGGGTATTGCATGGGCCACAGCAATGCAGCTGCTCTGAAACAGTGAATCCAGTAGCAGTGCAGAACGCACAGAGGGGAGAGAGGGTGTCTGGCCTGGCTCTTTAAAAGTGAAAATCAGCAGTGGGCAGAGGCTCAGAAACCCACAGGGAGGCACCTTCCAGGCAGCATCAGATAGTAGAGTGAGCCCAGGGGTCAAATTTTGGAGAGACACCTCCCCAATTCTGTGGAATGCCAGAGGGAGCCAGACCTCGCCCTGCAGGGGTACCAGAGGAGCAGTGCTGCTGGGGCAGAGGTGCAGTCACTGAGAGAGAAAAACATTTGCTGTTTTTGTTAACCTCTGGTTTGGAACAAACTCAGGAGAAACGCTTCCCAGTTTCCAATGAGCACCTAAGGTAGTCAGGCTTCAGCTCTCCCTGCTGGCATGGCAGAGTGTGACGGCCTGGCCGAGGAGGCATTGACACCCCTTTACCCTGGCAGGTGCAAATCCCTGGCACATTTGCTCATTGGAGAGAACTGGGCCACAGCCCCACAAGGTTACCAGTGACTGGGTATGATGGAGGTGCAAGGTGGGGAAAGAAGCATCAGCTCCCCTGGACTAACTTTTTTGCTGGGCAGGCCTTTCTGACACCATGGAGCACTGGAGTGAGTCACACTTGAGCTGCCAGTGGACCCCTGCTGTCTAGATGCTGGAGACCTTTTGAACTCTCCCACTCGATCTACATTTATACTGACTGTGACAATTGATTTGGAACTCTTGACCTGGGCCAATCACCCAGGGATTCTCCAAGGTTGTACTGGTTGTATTGTAGTGGGAGGGTCTGATTCTCCTCTTCCAGTTGTTGCCTGTGGGGGCAGAGTGTCTTAGTTGCTTGTATTTCTCCACATCCGAGATTTCAGCTCAAAGCCACTGATTAACGATGATTGGAAAGAGACTAGCTGATTATAAAACAGAGCTACCTAGCCCCATCACACCAAGCAGGTCCTGAGTCTCAGGTTACAGTACTGAATGGGACTTTTGTAAAGCTGTAGGGGAGAAGCTTTAGTCACCAGTCCAGCTCCTTGATAAAGGGCTGCTTAATTATAACTCCAAGAGCCCTTGATCCAATTTTGCCTTACCAGCTGCTCCAGACAAACAGTGAAAAATAATCATGGGGCAAAATAAGTGGAAAAACTCTGGTAACATGAATAATCAGAATAGATCAACTCCCCCAAGGAACAACAAAGGAGACACAACAGAAGATCCCATTTATAAACAAATGGCTGAGATGTCAGAAATTGAGTTCAGAATTTGGATGGCAAATAAGATAAACAGAATGGAAGCAAAGTTGGTTAGAATTTAAGGAGTAATTCAAAAGTTGTCTCAAGAATTCAATGACTCTAAGGACAAAATCTCTAAAGATTTACTCACAATGACACAACAAATTTCAGCCCTCAAATATCTGAGAAATACAGTAGAATCCCTCAGTAACAGAATGGAGCAGGCAGAAGAAAGGGTCTCTGGCATTGAAGACAAAGCTTTTGAGCCCTCCCAAATGTTCAAAGAGGCAGAGAAGTGGAGCGCAAAAACGGATCATTCCCTGAGAGAATTGTGGGACCACTCCAAAAGAGCAAATATTCGCCTTATAGGAGTTCAAAGGAGAACAGGATGTTCCTAAATGCACAGGTGCTCTACTCCAAGATATAATTAAGGAGAATTTCCCAAGCATGGCAAGAGATACTGAAATTCAGATAGCAGTTTCAGAACCCCAGCACAACTCAATCCAACTAAAGAAATCCTAGACACATAATAATTAACTTTGCCAAAGTTAATATGAAGGAGAAAATTTTGCAAGCAGCCAGATGTAAGAAAATCATAACCTACAGGAGGAAGAATATTAGAATGACTGCAGATCTCTCAGCTGAAACTTCTCAACCCAGAAGAGGATGGTCATCAACCTTCAATCTCCTAAAACAAAACAGCCTTCAGCCCAGTATCCTGTATCCAGCTAAACTGAGTTTCATTTGTGATGGAGAAGTCAAATACTTTTATGACATCCACATGTTGAAGAAATTTGCCATAACTAAACCAGCTCTCCAGGATATTCACAGACCTGTCCTCCACCATGACCAGCACAATGCCCTACCACCAAAGTAAACTCAAATTTTTGAGCAAAACCTAACTTCCACAGTGCAAAAGGATTAAAAATGTCTACTACAGTTTTGAAAAACTTGACACCCAAAATATTATCAGGCTTATCAGTTCTCTCAATTAATATGAATAGTTTAAATTGTCCTCTAAAGAGGTGCAGGTTGCCTGACTTGATACCTAACCTCAGACCAGATATCTGCTGCATACAAGAATCTCATCTTAGCTTAAAGCAGTGGTTCTCAACCTTCCTAATTGCCACATTGTTATAAATGGAAAAAACGAGGTATGACCCACAGGTTGAGAACCTCTGCCTTAAAGGATAAAAATAGACTCAGGGTAAAGGGATGAACATCTATAATTCAGGAAAATGGAAATCAGAAAAAAGCAGGGGTTGCAGTTTTATTCATAGGTATAATAGACTTTAAACCAGCAAAGATAAGGAAAGATAAGGATGGTCACTTCATATTTGTTAAGGGAAACTCTCAACATGAAGAGATATCAATTATTAACATTTATGCAATCCAGAATGCTTCTAAATTTATAAGAGAGACCCTAACAGCTGTGAACAACTTGTCTTCCAGCACTTACTAGTCAGAGATTTTAACACCCATTTGGCAGTGTTGGATAGATCCTCCAATAAGAAACTAAACAAAGAAATTTTGGACTTAAACTTGACACTACAACACAACAAATGGACTTAACAGACATCTACAGAACATTTCCTCCTAACAAAACTGAATACACATTCTTCTCATCAGCCCATGGATAATCCTCCAAAATTGATCACATCTTAGATCACAAGTGTTACTTCAGCAAATTTAAAAGAACAAATTATTCCATGATCTTTCTCAGACCACAGAATAAAAGTTGAATTCCACAACAAAAGGAATCTTCATACTCATACAAAGACATGGAAACTAAATAACCTTATGCTGAATGATAGCTGGATCACAGATGAGATTAAGAAAGAAATTACCAAATTTTGGAACAAAATGGTAATGAAAACATGGATTATCAGAACCTGTGGGATACCACAAAGGCAGTCCTAAGAGGGAAATTTATAGTGTTGCAAGCCTTCCTCAAGAGAATGGAAAGAGAGTATATCAGCTACTTAATGGGACATCTCAAGCAACTGGAAAATGAATATTCCAATCCCAAACCCAGCAGAAGAAAAGAAATAACCAAAATTAGAGCAGAATTAAATGAAATTGAAAACAAAAGAATTATTTAAAAGATCAACAGATCAAAAAGTTGGTTTCTTGAAAAATTTAACAAAATTGATAAACCTTTGGCTAATCTAACCAGAAACAGAAGAGTAAAATCCCTGATATCATCAATCAGAAATGACAAAGGCAAAATAACAAGACACCTCGGAAATTAAAAAAATCCTTAATGAATACTACAAAAAACTCTATTCCCAGAAATATAAAAATCTAAAGGAAATAGATCAATACTTAGAAGCATGCCACCTAACTAGACTTAGCCAGAAAGAATTGGAAATGTCAAACAGACCTATATCAAATACTGAAATAGCATCAACTATATCAAAAGATGTCAAAAAAGATGTCCAGGACCAGATGGCATCACATCAGAATTCTACCCAGCCTTTAAAGAGGAACTAGTACCTATACATAACCTTTTCCAAAACACAGAAAAAGAAGGAATACTTTCCAACCTTACATAACCTTTTCCAAAACATAGAAAAAGAAGGAATACTTCCCAACACATTCTATGAAGGAAATACCACCCTAATGCCCCAACCAGGAAAAGATCCAACAATGAAAGAAAATTAAAGACCAATATCTTTAACGAATATAGATGCAAAAATATTCAATAAGATCCTTGCAAACAGAATCTAGCAACACATCAAGCAAATTATATACCATGACTAAGTTGATTTTATCCCAGGATCTCAAGGTTGGTTCAATATGCATAAATCTATAAATACAATGTCACGTAAACAAAATAAATAATAAAGACCATATGATTCTCTCAATTGATGCAGAAAAAGCTTTTGACAGTATACAGCATCCTTTCATGATCAGAACACTTAGGAAAAGAGTTATAGAAGGGACTTTTCTTAAACTGATAGAGGCCATCTTCAGCAAACCCACAGCCAATATCATACTAAATAGAGTAAAACTGAAAACATTTCCACTCAGAACAAGGCATGGTTACTCATTGTCTCCACTGCTTTTTAACATTGTAATGGAAGTCTTAGCCATTACAATTAGGGAAGAAAAGGCAATCAAGTGTATCCACATAGGGACAGAAGAGATCAAACTTTTACTTTTCGCAGATGTTATGATTGTATATCTGGAAAACACCATGGATTCACAAAACTCTTAGGAGTGATCAGGGTCAATATGTAATCTTAGCAGCATCTCAGGTTACAAAATCAACACTCATAAATAAGTAGCCTTTCTATATACCAACAATAGTCAAGCTGAAAAAACAGTAAAGGACTCTATTCCATTCACAGTAGTAGCCAAAGAAGATGAAATATTTGGGAGTTTACCTAACAAAGAACATAAAAGATCTCTATAGAGAGAACTATGAAACTCTGAGAAACGAAATAGCTGAAGATGTTAACAAATAGAAAAACATACCCTACTCATGGCTGGGAAGAATCAACATGTTTAAAATGTCCGTACTACCCAAAGCAGTATACAAATTTAATGCAATCCCTATTAAAGCACCATTTTCATACTTTAAAAATCTGGAAAAACTAGCACTTTGTTGTATATGGAAACAGAAAAAACCTTGAATAGCCAAGACATTACTCAAATAAAAACAAATCAGGAAGAATTAATGCTACCAGACTTCAGACTGTACTATAAATGTCTAGTGATCAAAACAGCATGATACTGGCACAAAAACAGAGAGGTAGATGTATGGAACAGAATAGAGAACCAAGAGATGAACCCATATACTTAATGTCATTTGATCTTTGATAAGCCTATTAAAAACATAAATTGGGGGAAAGATTCCCTATTTAATGAATGGTGCTGGGTGACTTGTAGAAGACTAAAACTGGACCCACACCTTTCACTACTAACAAAAATTGACTCTTATTGAATAAAAGATTTAAACTTAAGACATGAAACTATAAAGATTCTTGGAGAGAGTGCCGGGGAAACAAATGAAGAAACTGGCCTTTCTGAGGAGGACCACCTGGGCAATTGAAGCAACACTAAATGTACATTACTGGTATCTGATTCAACTAAAAACCTTCTGCACAGCTGAGAACACAGTAAGTAAAGCAGACAGCCATCAGAATGAGAGAAGATACTTGCAGGTTATGTTTCTGACAGAGGTTTGATAACCAGAATCCACACAGAACTTAAACTTATTAATAAGAATAGAACAAGTGACCCCATTTCATTATGGGCAAGAGACTTGAACAGAAGCTTCTGTGAAGAAGACAGACGCATGGCCTACAGACACATGAAAAAATGGTTGTCATCTTTGATCATCAGAGAAATGCAAATCAAAACCATCATCTAACTCCTGTAAGAGTGGCTCACATAACTAAATCCCAAAACTACAGATGTTGGTGTGGATGTGGAGAAAAGGGAACACTTTTTCACTGCTGTTGGAAATGCAAGCTAATACATTCCTTTTGGAAAGAAGTTTAGAGAACACTTAAGGATCTAAAAGTAGACCTGCCATTAGATCCTGCAATTCCTTTACTGGGTATATATCCAAAGGACCAAAAATCACTTTATAAAAAAGATATTTGCACCATATTGTTTATTGCAGTTCAGTTCATAATTGCCAAGTCATGGAAGTAGCCCAAGTGCCCATCGACCCATGAATGGATTAATAAATTGTGGTATATGTATACCATGGAGTATTATACAGCCTTAAAAAAAGATGGAGACTTTTCCTTTTTTTAGTTTACATGGATGGAGGTGGAACATATTCTTCTTAGTAAGGTATCTCAAGAATGGAAGAAAAAGTATCCAGTGTACTCAGTACTATCATGAAGCCAATTTATAATGACCCATGCTTTCAAATGTAAGATAAAACACAACTATAGCCCAGTATGAAGGGCGGAAGAGGAGGGAGATGGGAGTGGAGGGGGAAGATTAGATGGAGGGAAGGTAAACAGTGGGACCACACCTCTGGTGCATATTGAAAGGATATATGTCAAATCCGTTAAGTGTCAAGTATAAATGTCTGAACACAATAATTAAGTAAGTGAGGTTAAAGCTATTTTAACCAGTTTGATGTAAGCATTACAAATTGTATGTAAAATCAGCACATTGTACCCCACAAATGCATTAATGTATTTATGACTCAATTAAAAAAAAAGAAAGTGGTGAGTCACCCCAAAAAGAAGTACCCTGTTTCTCTCAACTCTGATAACCTGTGCCAAAGTAGTGACACATGGCATATTCCATTCTTGAGATGACTGTAAGAAAGCAACATTGTCTCCCTTTTGATTCACACATTATCATCTAAAGGGTGATACCACAAATCTTTTTCTCTACTGTGTCTACTCTTCACAGTGATGACTTATGTCTGTGGCTTGTAATGAAGCTTATTATAAATTGATGAGCTTTTTTGACTTTAGAGTTATTAAACTGGGACTGCCCTTACATTTTACCTTTACAAGAATAGTAAGAGTACCTCTCCAGTAGTCAGCTTCCACTATGTGTTGGATACAGTGTGAACTATTTTTGTATGTATGATTTATCATTATCCATTAAACCTATTAGAGAAAAGTTGAAAAATATAGAAAGGTAGAAAGAAAAAAAAGTCACTTATTTTTCTTTCATTTTCCATTGTTAACATTTTTAAGTATTATCTTATGATATTAATGTATTTCTTTACATAGTAGTGATTACGGCTCGGCGCCTGTGGCTCAATCGGCTAAGGCGCCAGCCACGTACACCTAGGGTGGCGGGTTCGAATCCCCAGCCCAGGCCCGCCAAAACAACAATGATGGCTGCAACCAAAAAATGGCCGGGCGTTGTGGCGGGT
>CAUYQV010175797.1:0-27401 GCA_963574575.1 Galagoides demidoff
ACAATCCGAAACACTTCCATCAAACTGGTTAACATAGCCTTCATGTCATTTTCTTAGTTATTGTTTTAAAACGTTCACATTCTACTCTTAGAAAGATTCACTTGTACCCTTGTAAGATAAACCTCAGAAGTGATCCCTCCAATTATGTATATTTGTAGGGTTAATGCAGTTTTGATAGGACACACAATAGGGTTAATGAAGTTTTGATAGGGCACACAATGTGAATTAATCAAATCAGGGTAATTAGGGTATCCATAACCTTATCACTTATATATGTTAGGAATATTTCAATTCACTATTTTACTTACTTTAACATATACTTGTTAATTATAGGCGTCTTCCTGTGCTATTAAATATTATTCAATCTATCTAATTAACTATATTTTTTCTCCCATTAAACATCCCCTCTTTATCCCCTCTTCCTGCTACCCTTCCCCAAATCTGGTGACTATCATTCTAACCCCTGTCTCCATGAGACCAATTGCTTTCGTCAATTTTTTTATTTTTACTTTTATTTCATACTATTAAAGGGGCACAAATGTTTTGGTAACATGGATAACTTTTGTAATGCTTGAACCATGATTATAAGTGTTCCCATCACCAACATAGTGTTCAATATACCCATCAGGTAGGTTTTAAACCCTCTCTTCATTCCCCTGCTTGATTTCCACTGAGTTTTTCTTCCCTCTGTGTACGTGTGTGCTCATGGGTCAGTTCCAATAGCAAGTACATGTGGTGTTTATTTTTCTGTTCTTTAGATACTTTATTCATTCTACAAAGCCAATATCACCTTAATTCCAAAGCCAGGAAAAGACAAACTGAAAAGAAAAACTACAGACAATATCCCTTATGAATATAGATGCTAAAATTATCAAACAAATCTCAGCAAATTTAATTTAGTTGCACATCAAAAAAAAAAAGAAAGATATTCATCATGACCAAATGAGCTTTATCTCAGAGATGCAAAGGTAGTTCATCACACACACATCTATAAATGTAACCTGCCACATAAACAGATGCAAAATCAAGGACCATATGATATGATCCTTTCAACAGACACACACGAAAAAGCTTTTGACAAAATTCAGCACCCTTTTATGATAAGAATGGTTTACAAAATAGGCACAGATGGGACTTACCTCAAAATTTACTTAACAAAGGAGGTGAAAGACCTCTATAGGAAGAATTATGAAACACTGAGAAAAGAAAATTGTAGAGGTTGTAAACAGATGGAAAAATATACCATGTTCATGGATCAGCAGAATAAACATTGTCAAAATGGCTATACTACCCAAAGTGATTTTCAGATTCAAAGCAATTCCCATTAAAATACCAATGCCATTTTTTACAGATATAGAAAAAATAGTTTTATGCTTACAAAGCATAGAAGATCATGAATACCCATAAAAGATAATGACTACCCAATGCCACCTTATGTAATAAGAACAAGGCCGGACATCACTTTACCAGACTTCAAGCTATACTGTCATACAAGACTTTAATAACCAAAACAGCATGGTGCTGACACAAAAACAGACACATAGACCTAGAGAACAGAGAACCTAGAGATGAAACCATCCTCATATTCCCATCTGATTTTATTTTTGAAAGATAAAAACATACATTGTGGAAAAGAATCCCTGTTCAATAAATGATGCTGGGAAAATTGGATAATCACATGTAAAAGACTAAAACAGAATCCACACCTCTAACTGCTTACAAAAATTATCTCATAATGGATAAAAGACTTAAACCTGAGGTAGGACACTGTAAGAATCCTATAAGAAAATGTTGAAAAAACTCTTATAGATAGTGGTCTAGACAACAAATTCATGAAAAAGACCTCCAAAACAATCACAGAAACAGCAAAAATAAATCAATGGGACTTGATCAAGTTAAAAAGCTTCAGACATTTTGCCTTTATAGTACTGACTGGTATATTAAATAATTTTAACACATAATATTCATGTTCTGTTTGTTTTGCTTTTACTGGGTTTATTTATCCCCTTTCTTATCTAATTTATTGTCTCTACCACTTAGTATGCTCTATCTGAATTCTTTCATTGAATGCTCATAAAATTTTAACATCCATTTTGGCTTAAGAAATTGTAAAGGTAACATCATTTTCTTTCTCTGAAATAATACAATGACCTTAAAAATTTAATTCCAGTATCTCTTATTTTATATTACATATTACAAAGCACTGTCCATTATTCATGTTCCCCTTATACATTTGTTATTTGCTTACTGCTATCTCTTTTCAGCCATTGTTCTAACGTACCTATCTTTCTATCAACTTTAATTTTCATCTTGAAGTGTGTATTTGGAAATTCTTTCAGTGGGAGGCTCTTCATTTTCTGTCTGCCTGAAAATATCTTTTACTATATTTGTTCTTGAATGATAGTAAGAATGACACTGAATAGGCTCTTCTCAGATGTCACATGAACATTTGCTAGCAGGAATCACTCATGTTTTGTGTTAATTTCTCAAAGTGGGATTTATTAGAGTCTGAAGAAATAATAAAATAGAACCCAATACACATGCAAGACTGCCCCATGCTTTTGGTTTTCATTTATATATATGCAGAGGCAAATCAGAGGTAGATGAGCTTCCTTGTTTTCTTTGCTGAGTGTTTTGTTTTGTAAGTCTACTTTCCCTGAATTTGTAACCTTTAAGGATCCTGAATTGATATACAGATCTCAGTTTCAACTACCTTATCACCCCTATTTATATGGCTAAAAAAACACTTTGATATTATGATGGGTGATTCCCTATCATGTTTTTAAAAGAAGTCAATTTAATTAAAGACATCTCCCATTGCTTCAAAAGTCTTCTTTTACAGACTGTGAAGGAATGATTTTATTAATTGAGCTGCTGTGACTCCTATTACTTCCAGCTGTGTCTCCAAAATGATTCTCAGGGAAAAACCCATGAACGTGCTTAATGCTCTTTAAATAACAACTGAAAATGCCTAATGTCTTTGGACAGTTACATGCCATTTAAACACACGTATGCACACAAACTCATCTGCACACATACACACAAACACAGGACCCAGCTTTCTCTTTCTTAGGCAAAATATCTTTATGTCTTTAACCTTTGTGCAAAGAAAATAGTTTCAAAATTCTCTATGCATTGTGGCAACTTCACTAAATTCATCCTCGTCTATCAATTTCTCTCTAAAAATGTAAATTTCTTAAATAAACACAGACCTCATACATGTTTAGCCATGTTCAAAGCAGATCAACATTGCTGTCTCACTTTTTAAAAAATTGCAATAAAAAACATAATATGATACCTACCCTCTAAAAAGTGTTGTGCACAACATTGTTAACTGAAAGCACAATGTGTGTTGTACAGCACATCTTTAGAATGCTTTTCTCTTACTGTTCAACAAGTACAAAGTCTCCATTATACAAGATTGCCTTGCCTGTTTTCACATCACATTCTATGATAAAACCCTATTTTACTTACCAAACCTTAAGTGAAAGCCATACATCCTGCAATCATAGACTCACACAATTGCCATACATCCTGCAATCATAGACTCACACAATTGAACATTAAAAATATAGTTTAATGACTCGACAAAGTGTCTAATTTATTAATAATTTGAATTCCTATTAAACTAGGCATCTAAAAGATGGCTTATGTGTACATGATATTTTAGAGTTTAGGTTTTACATTAATCTCCATTTAATTTTTTTGTTTCATCAAGGTATCACCATCTGCAGATTCTCATAGTAGATGACCTATAAAACTGTCTTTATTCTAAGGATTATCATATGTATGATTTTCATCTTCCTTGTTATTGTTCATCACCTGAGTCTTTTTTTAAAATTCCAATATTTTGTAATTTTTTTGTCCCCATTCTGACCTTTTAGTTTTGTGTACTACTAGTAACTTGGTTATATAAGCCAACATACAAATGACAGTATCGATTATTAGTCATAACCACTGAGAGGAAATGGAGTATTAAATTTGAACTATCTAGCCTACCTTTCATTTCCTATACTTTTCCAGCTATAAAACAAAATCTAAATGCAACTAGATGAAGTTTAATTGTCTTACAATTATTCTACTAAGAGCACAACTGCTTCAATTTAATGTGCATACTGACATGTGACATTACTGTTATCCCACAGTAACTTCTAAAGCAATCCAGAAAACTATGTGAAGAAAAAAAAATGAGCTAGGGTGAAAAGTTGTCATAAAAATTCTCTAATTGGATACTATAGAAAGTAAATTCACATCTTTTTTTCCCCTTTCTCTTCCAGCCACAATCACAGCGTATTTCTCAGAGAAAGATGCAACATAAAACATTATAACTACACATCATATTGACCAAAGAGTATAAATGAAAACTTTCTTCATAGTAAAGAGAAATAAACTGAGTGCAATTCTATGAGAAATAAAATCATTTTTGTAAAAACTGATACTAACCCATAAAATATTGAAATGAAATTTATCAGCCAAAAGAGTATGCTAATTTGTGCAATCTTCAAAACTTCATTTTGCTATTGCATGCATATCCTGTCTTTAAATTTTAAGTCTGGAAATTTTAAAAAATAAATCAATCTACTTACAGCTCAATCCTTTTTAACTGATAATGTGCTTGTCATATTTTAAATTTCCGCATGAAGTCCAGCCAGTCTCTATAGACAGATCCATCCATACATGCATAAGATAGACTGTAAAAATGACTGAATGCTACAAAAATTAAGCTAGGACTCTAACAAGGAAAACTTGTCACATCTATGAAAGAGCTCAAGTTCAATGTTAGATGAAAGAAGGGCGATTTTTGTTTGTATTGGTCAGTATTTTTCCTATTAATCCATTCACCAATAACTATAATTTATGTTAAATAAGAAAATTAATAAGCACAACACTATAAAATTCTACTAATCATATAGTACATATTATTAAATATGTTTTTTGTACAGAAATAAACTGTCAAAATAACTTCTACCCGTGTCCTATTTCCCCCTTTTATAAGTTTGATTTATCTTTCTCTAAGATTTTTACTAGAAAATCCTTCTAATATTTGTAGATGTAAAAGACTTTATAAATATTTTCTTCAGAAATAAAAAGTAAATCTTATTTTTCCCTCTTTCAACATAATATTAAACATTCTCACAACAGTGAGTATTTTGAATTGGCTCTGGTTTTCCATAATCTTTTAAAACTACAGTGTTAAGACTGGAGTAACATTTCTTTCTGATGCACTAGGTCTCCACAGATATAAGAAGGACTTTTATTTTTGGAATTCTAAATGCTGTGTTCCTAAGGAATTAACTATTATATATAATGTATATATACCATATATAGTTCATATTAACTATTTTTGCCCACATCTTGCCATTCATTTATTGAGTTTAATAAGTTTAAAATTCTAATCCACTCGAAAAGCACAATCCCTAAACCACGATCTTCTCCATTTCTTTATGTGTGTACTACAAGTATTACAGGGTAATTTAATATATCACCTCTAGCCTAGTCAAAATAATTTAACCTCTGAACTTCAGCAAGTACATACTCAAGGAAAATTCACCCATCTAACAATGTGATTAAAAAAATTAGATAATTTATAGTTAAATACTCACTGTTATGCCTATCACATATTAAAGGCACAAATTAACATGGTATTTTCAACTGGGTAGCTATGGGCTTTATAATCTCTGAGCACTTACGCAGTTTTTTTTTTTTTGGCCAGGGCCAGGTTTTGAACCCACCATCTCCGGTATATGGGGCAAGTGCCCTACTCCTTTGAGCCATAGGCACTGCCCTAACAAAGTCTTTAAATGTTTTTTCCTACTGAATTTTTCATTGTTAGATTTGGATCACCAGCCTATTGACATCTTTTTGGATCAAGATTCTGTTATCCTGCAAGTTTATACTTTCTACTTTTGTGTCATCTATAATTTTGATAGTCACTCCTTCAAGAACTTGACTTCAGTGATTGAAAATATTAAGCAGGACAGAGCCTCCTTTTCTGAGTGCAGTCAACCATGCAGAATTATACCTAATTGAACTCTTATCTAGAGCAGGTGTCTACAGCTTTTCATAGAAATATCATAGGAGAAAATGTGACATACTCTGCTGATGTTCAGATATATGCAGTTCCCTGCTCTCCTGGCCTAATAAGCTGTCATGAAATAAAGGCAGTTGGAGCTTGACATAGCTCGTTCTTATGAACTCTGTCTGACCACTCTTGATAAAGGCTTCTTTTGAAAGTAGGATTTTCTTTACTTGAAAGTCACTTCTTTGGAGTAACATTTCTTTACTTTATTGTTACTTCACTGTCCCCAGTAGAGCTTGGGACTTTGACAATCTGTCAGATCCTGCATGGTCTTGGGAATATCAAGGTAACACACTTTGTCATAAAAAACAAGTCCCTATCTACCTCAGTCCTGTCTCTTTTAGTGTACAAAACTATCCCTGATGTACAAATACATATAAATAAGTTCATACATCATGTACCATTTTGGCTTTGGTCATTTTTAACTCAACAAGATATTCATGAGGTATATCTAGCTGTTACATGTAGGTGTAGATACTTCATTATCATTGCTGTATAATATTCCATTATATGACTACTGTATGGTTTATCTATTTGTCTTGTTGGTCATCTAGGTAGTTTCCAACATGGGACTATTATAGTGATCCACATGTCTTTTGGTAGCTACATGTCTACATAATATGTAGTTATAAACTGAGATAAGTCAGATTATTTGTGATTTCAGAAATGTTTATGAAGAAATGCAACATTTAGAAAGGAGCACAGCATTTAATTTTAGTAAGAAAGCCCTGGATTTATGTTTTAGACAGCTACAATCTAGGTGTGATTTTGATCACATTACTTAGTCTTTGTCACTCTACGTCCACATTTGTAAAATACAGGGTATTAAAAACATATCCCCTGGCTTCTCTTGAGGATTGGAAGAGATATGTGCTATGCTATGTGATATGGTAGCCAGTAGCCATATGTGGTCACCTACATTCAAATATAGAACACTTAAGCATTAAATAAAAGTGGGAATTCAGTTCCTTGGTGTATATATAATATCTCCATAAAGCTAGGTGGAAAGGATTATAAGACTATACCAATAAACAGATGATGAGAGAAGAAAAGACATTAAGAAAAGAGAGATTAGAAGATTTACTGGGTTGTTCTTACTGAAATAAAATACAGAGTTTTGTAGGTTAAAGCAGATCTTAGAGTAGTTTGTAGTAGCTATGAAGCTAGAGATAAGACATTCCTGATATATATCTCTTGAGATATAAGAATAGTGAATCAACATGTCTGAAGTAATCAGTCACAGACACAGACAAGATGAAATATATACACAAACCTTATATCACATAGAACAAGCTTTTTGGTTCTCTTCACTTGTACCAGGAATACATTCTCAGATCTTAAACATAGTACATATGCACATGCAATGTGTGAAAAGTTTCAGCAGAACACAAAGCCACATTCACACATTTTGTTCTGTTATTTACTACTATTATACATAATATGCTTAGGTCAATGGTTCTCATAATTTGATCTCTGGACCAGCAGCATTAGAATCACATGATAACTGGTCAGAAATAGAATCTCAACACTCACCCCCCAGGTCTGTTTATCGGAAATTCTGGGAAAAGATACCGAAATTGTGTCACCCTCCAGGTGGTTTGTTTTTGTTTTTGTTTTTTTAAGAGTACAGAGGGAAGATTTATTTGCCACATGGAAGTCAAAAGTAAGCATATTTTAGGAATGAGGTGGAACAATAAGGCCATAACTGAGTGTGGAAATTGAGACCAGCCTTGATTACAGATATTAAAGTAGTCTGGGAGAATCACAGTGTCAGTAGGAAGAGAGGAATGGGTGTATACAGGATATTTTGACTTTTTTTTTTTTACTTGAAATGCCATTTACAAGGGGAACATTTTGGGACACCTCACAAAATGGTAACAGTATCCCTCCAGGTGATTTTGATGCATGGCACTGAGATAAACAATGATACTACTCAGAATACTATTTTGTTATTGTAGAAGGGAGAGATTGGTTGAAGTAAACAAATAAATTCTCAGTTAATTCCTTTAACATGAAACAGAGGTGCATAGGAGGCTCCTTGTCTCCCTCATATCCTCCTATAAAGCATCTCCCACTATACTTTTGTGCAAAAGACCATTTAAGACTCCAGCACTGTAACTAATTTTCACTTTAAAGATTGGCTTACCCTCAAAAAATTAAAAATGGAATTACTATATGATCTAGAAAACACACACTTCTGGATATATACCAAAAAGCATTTTAAGTAGGGACTCCAAAGAGCCCTTTTACACCTATGTTCCTAGTAGCATTATTCATGATAACTAAACGGTGGAAGGAATGCAATTGTCCATAAATAGATGAACAGATAAACAAAATGTAGTGCATACATACAATGAAATATTATTCAATCTTAAAAAGGAATGAAATTATGACACATGCTACAACAAGGGATACTTTGAAGACAGTATGATCAACTGTTGCTTTTAGTTTTAAAATATAGTCTCATTTCAGTAATTAAGGCCTCCAGTCCCATAAAATGATTTTTAAATATCTCATTTTGCTTTAAAATGCCATCTTTCACCTTCCTAAGTTACAGTCCTCCACTTTAGGTAGAAGTCAACTTCTTTATTGTCACCTAGATTTGTAAATATTCTTCCTTCACCTCATCAATCATATGTTATCACAACATAGTTGAATATCGGGGAAAGGGAACAGGTATAATGAGCACGAAAGTTCTTATTTGCTTGGTAATGGCATAATCTAGTTCCAGCACTCCTCAGATCTGATATTTAATTAAATCACACTTCCTTTTTCATGGCCACTGTGATGGACTAATTGCAAGAATGCCTACAAATTTTCAGCGCTTTTTATCCATAACTTGGATAAGAAATGCAAATCAAAAACACAATGCAATATCACCTTATCCCCACCAGAATGACTATTATCAAAAAGACAGAACACAATAACCACTGGTGAAGATTTAGAGAACGAGAAAGTCTACTACATTGTTGGTGGGGGTGTAAATTTGTGCAGTCACTGTGGAAAACAATATGGAAGTTCCTCAAAATGTTAAATATAAATCTATCACATGACTCAGTGATTTCATGACTTGGTATGTATCCAAAGAAAGTAAAATTAGTATGTTGAAGAGATACCTGCACTCCAGTGTTTTTGCAGCACTGTTCACAACAGCTAAGATATAGAATCAATCTAAGTGTCCATCAACAGATGAACAGATAAAGAAAATGTGGTGTAGGCTTTGCGCCTGTAGTTCAGTGGCTAGGGCGCCAGCCACATACACCAGAGCTGGCAGGTTCAAACCCAGCCCGGGCCTGCCAAACAACAATGACAACTACAAGAAAAAAATAGCCAGGCATTGTGGTGGACGCCTATAGTCCCAGCTACTTGGGAGGCTGCTGCAAGAGAATTGATTAAGCCTAAGAGTTGGAGGTTGCTGTGAGCTGTGAGTACTGTGTATCCCAGCACTCTACCCAGGGTGACATAATGAGACTCAATCTCAAAAAAAAAAAAAGAAAGAAAAAAGAAAAAAAAAAGAAAATGTGGCATATATATATATACACAGAACAGCATACTATTCATTCATAAAAATGGATGAAATCTGTTATTTGCAACATGATGAGTCTGGAAGACATTATATTAAGTTAAATAAATGAGATACAGAAAGACAAATAGCATATGACCTCACTCGCATGTATAATCTAAAAAATTGATCTCATAGAAGTTAAGAGTAGAATATTAGTTACCAAAGACTGGGGATAATAGGGGAGAAAGAACAATAGGGAAAGCTTTGTCAGTAGATACACTGTTACAGTTAGATGGGAAAAGTAAGTCCTGGTACTCTATTGCACCCACAGAAGGGTGACAATTGCTAACCATAATGCATTATTTATTTCAAATAGGTAGAAGAGGAGATTTTCACAGCAACTAAAATGATAAATGGACACTTTAATTATCATTTTTGATCATTGCACAACACATACATACATCAGAACATCACTTTGTTCCTCATAAATATGTACAATTATTATATGTAAATTAAAATGTTATGGAATGAAGCCAGCTGATGAGGTGAAAGCATGAAAGCACCTAATACAAAATTTTAAAAAAACGAAAGGAAAACAGTTCCTGGAGTCCATGGAATTTGTAGAGACATATATTAAGCTCATTCTGGTATTTCATCAAAGCCTCTTTGTTTTGAAGTAGTATTTGGAAATAATACCATATTCTTCCACTTTGTGGAGTAGGAACCCACAGTACTATTTCTTCCAGAGAAACTTGCTAAAATATTCTCCAGTAAATTCACTGAAGCTACTATGAGTCTACTTGAATTTGGGAGGTGTCATTCCATCCCTCCCATGTTGAGGGTAAGTTAGGTCCTTCAAAGCACAATTGTCAAAGAATGCAAAACAAATTAGATTTCCATGTACGCCAGTTCTTCTGCACATACTGTCTGGTTTCATTTTGCCTGTTTGGTTGTTCACTGCTCAATAGCTGGCCTTGGATGTTTCACCTACAGTAACACGAACCAATCTCATCAAGGCCTGCAAGTAAACCTATAACTTGGATAAGGCTAAGAATAGAGAAACATGCCTGAGTTCAGCCACAGAGGCAACATTCACTTACAGGACAAGCACACTTTTCAATAAGAAAGTGAAAAAATGTATATAAGTTGGCATTAGGATCCCAAGATAAAAAGAAAATAAAACACAAAGAGTAGGGAAGTTCTAATAAATAAGCTTAGAACAGTAGTGGGTAATTAAGAGCAAAGGGATATTTTAGAGACCATGAGCAGGCAGGTATTCAGCACCATGTCAGGCTAGCATCCGGGATGCACTGTATTCCTTAATTAGGTTGACTGTGAGAGTAGGTAAAAAAATTGCCAGAATCAAATGAAGTCCTAATATTTGGGACCAGAATATGTGATCGCTTATTAAAGAATATGACAATGAATCAACCAGTTACTGTTTATTGAGTCCTGACCATATTTGAGCCCTGGACTTGATAGTTTAATACTAGTGAAATAGGGTTATTAAATCTATTACAGAAAGTAGGAGATGAAAGTTTGTATAAGTTGAAGTTAAGGTCCTAGGTCATATGGTAAAGAAGCATTAGATTAGCACTCCTACTGCAGAGTGAAGAAATTTCTGCATTACTAAGAAATGACTGTCCAGACGCTACATTTCCCAGTATTTCTAATAGATGTGAGTACATGTGATTAGTTCCCACTAATGGCATGTACTAGGAAGTGACTTGTGTCTCTTCTAGGTTGAAGTTTTAAGAAATAAATGTGCATTCTCCATATTTCCTTTTCTTCATGTGCTAGCTGTAAGCAAATATATTCAAGGCCCTAGCTTATGACTGAACCATGAGATGTAAAATCAATATGGCCTCGTCTGTCACCAGGTTAAAAGCCACCCTTGAATATTCATATTTAGTTACTGCGTAAAAAAAGAAATGTTTATTGTATTAATCATCCAGATTTGGACCTTAACAGTTATTGTATCTATCTTTACATACACTAATACAGTCTTCTTAATAACTACCTTTCTAAAGAAACTTCTATCTGTTGAATGAGTATGTGTTTTGAAGCATTATTATGAGCACGTAGCTAATGCATTTGTATAACGCTCTTAGCATACAGTATACACATGGGTAGCACCACATACTCTGGAATAACTATGATAATAATGATGATGATGGTATTTTTTGCTTTATTTTAAATATGTTTTCTCCTTTTAGATTGAAAAAAATGAAATTTTAATTAAATTCAACAAATATGGAAACCAAGTATCAGAAGAATCAAATATCTTGCCTGTGACACAGTTGAAATAAACCAAAGTCCTTTGCTAAAAGTGCTGTGCGATTTTCTCCTGCAACATCAGGACACTTCCTAGGTAATAAAATAGGAAACCAAAACTTCTTGTGTTTGTTAACCAGGATGGAATTTAAAAGGCACAGCTGAAACCTTGAGAAAATTTTATTATAGAAGGTTATTTATTCTAGCTGGAGTTAAAGATCAGGAATGAGTCAAAAGGGAGAGTTTATGATAAATTACTTAGATTTCTCCAATATTAAGTTAGGATTGGACTTGAATTGCCAGTAGATTTCAAGGACTATAGCTTTTTTTTTTTTTTAAATTAAGACTCTTTGAGCAGAAGCTTCTAATTTCTTTTGGACATATGCTTGTACTTTAATTGTCAAAAATGCCCCCAAATAAAAACCTCCAATAAATATTCATTTAACAAGTTATCTTTATTTTGTTTACATAAAAATTACCCAAGAATGGGATTGAATCTAGCCCACGATTATTCAGTAGAACATTTTGGAATGATGGCAATACATGCACGTTATTAAATGTTAGCCATGAGTCACACGTGGCTCCTGAGCATTTAAATTGTGGCTAGTGCACCTGAGGCACTAAATTTTATTTTTTTAACTTACATTTAAAATTTAAATAGCTACATGTAGTAAGTGGCTACTATATTAGATAGTGGGAGACTAGATTTACAGGTATTATTCTAATAAAGAAATTTAATTTTTCATTCAAATCTCTATGTGAATTAGAAAGATATTTGAAATGTAGGAGTGATACGGGAACTTTATGACATCAAAAGAAATACAGGATTTGGGGAACTGAGTTATGTCTACACAAATGTAGACCAATTTTGTCTAAATAGTCAAATCCATGTTCATGGAGTGATTATTACAAACCTATACTTATAGCACTTTGCAAGGACATAATGCCTGGCTAATGCCTGTGAACAGACCTTATGTTCTAAATCCTCAGTCAAATATTCAGCTTATTATGAGACTTCCAAAGCATCCATCTTTACCTTTATCCCCTGCTAGATCCCAGTTAATAAGTGAATTCACCTTATTCTTTCATGGAAAGATAGAGGTCATAAGCTATGAATTTCTTCATCTTCTTTCCTACTTTCTTAAGGTTTGTCTCTATTTTAATATGCTCGCCCTTTTCAGAGAAAAAGGAAATGCTACTTGATGCCAATTATATATCTCTTTCAGTTACTCTTGACTCCACTAACCTTTGCTTTCATAAGGACCCTCCAATTTTCCTCTCCCTCATTAAGTCCAGTTTTCATTTTTATTATTCTATCTCTAAATAACTAAAACCCACCCACAAACCAATGTTGTCTTCTTTGAATTATTGTCAGTGGTTATGTTAAACTGTATTTTGTCATTTCTTACAAAATCTAATGCGTTGCCTCTTTCAAAGTTCAAATTGTCCTACATTAGCCATTTGAACTGGAAAGTGCACACTCTTCTTTAATATCATGGTTACTACATATAGATGATTTCACATTTTAGAAAGATATTATAGTGCATAATTTGCATGATGCTTCTGAAAAATGGACTAGAGATGCCAAATCTTATCAGAGATACTGTTACAGTGTCTTGCTTTCCTCTAAAGGATTGGAAATTATGTACACATATTAATTGACAATATACCTTTTCTTTCAGTGGAGTTATTCCAAACAGCTGTATACCATCATGACATTTAATATTATTAAAACTGTTCTAAAATGAAACAAAATTGTTATGCCCCCCCCAAAATAGTATTATCTGGCATATTTATTAAAAGGCACTGACCTTAGTTCAGGAAAATTATTAGAGATTTTAGTGACAGAGTAAAACATACTTACTCTGTCAACATAAAAAGACTTGCAAAAAACCCCCGTCAATTTCTGTTTCAAACTGTAGTTTTCTCCAAGATCACTTATATTTATTCATATAATATGTGAGACTTCAGTACATACAATAATATAGTTGCAAAGATGCTAAAACTACTTGCACAAAAATTTTAAGTATCATATTAATGGAATGTTTTGGGTCATGTCCATAAGGCAAAATAAAGGCCATTTATTTTTTTAAAACTTCTCAAGAATTTACAGACTTTTCTTTATGCCATTGAGATGTCAAGTAATTTATTTCTCTTGAAATGTGTTATAAATATTACATTAGTACTTGTTAGTAAGCAAGAACATTTTTTCAACCATGTTTTAATATTTTATGTTCTTCTAAAGCACACACTGGGAATTAATAGAAACACTTGAGAAATTGGAAAAATAAGTTAAAATCATTCAAAAGCAAACGCCTCTTACTTGAGCCCTATTAGAGGAACATTAACAAAATAATAATGAGTTTGAACATGATTTGTTCAGAGCAATAAGTAATTTAATACTTGAGTCAGGATCATAGGAGTTAAGGCCTACCTAGCCAGGCACATGCTTGTATTGCCTATTTGTACATGGTACTAACATGACAATGGATAAGTCAAAAATACAGTGCTGGGGGGCAGCGCCTGTGGCTCAAAGAAGTAGGGCACCAGCCCCATATGCCGGAGGTGGCAGGTTCAAACCCAGCCCCGGCCAAAAACTGCAAAAAAAAAAAATAGTACTGGGTAACTCAGCTTTCCAGGTGTACTATCCCACGGCCTTTTAAAAGGTAAAGAGTACCTTCAATCAAATTACAACAGATTTCTTGCTGCTAGCCTATACATATTATGTATTTTTGTCATGCAAATAAAAAATTGCACTGTGCAATTACAGTCAATATCACCAACTATGAGAACCATCTAGCTGACAATCCCCTGGGGTCTGCAGTCTTAGATAGAATTTAAACATCAATAAATTATCAGAGAGGACTGTTTTATATTATAATCTGAATTTTCATCTCTTTCATATGACTTTAAATAACTTGCCTGCTTCATAAAAAAAAAAAGCTAGAGTAAGAAATACCAAACAAATGCAAGAGTTTTAGAAAGTGTCCCTCTCCAGAACATTCCCACTTCAGCCTACATCACTGAATTAGTAAATCAAACTGTTCCTGTAAAGTTTCTTGTCCAGTGTGTGACTCACACTACAAATGTGATATGAAAATACGAAGTAAGAGTCTGAAACCAGCATAGTCAAATAATATTCTAATCTTTTGAACAAATACATATATATATATAAATAATATGTATATATCACATTATGTATAATATATAAATTTGCATGGCATACACATATATAATATGCATATGTAAATATAGTATGTCTATATTATGTATAATCAAAGAATACATATATTCATAATATATATGATATACACATACTATATAAATATATATGCATATTCTATACATTTTATATGTATATATAATTTTCAATATTTAATTCTGATCCTAGGACAAAAATTCTATTCTTTGGACTTAAATATTAGTTTTCATTCCATATCTTTTCTAAAAGTAAAAAAGAGAGAGAGGGAAAAAGAGAGAGATGGATCCTCTTCACTAAATCTAAGTCTTATGAGTAGATATTCATACTGAACATTGTCATGATTGTGCTAGACTGAGTTAAGAAATACTTTTTTAATACATAGGAAGGCTTTTTTACTTTTTTAATTTCATATTAACATATGGGTACAAATGATTAGGTTACATTATTTCTGTCTGTTAGGTAAAGTCCAACTTGTACTTAAACCCTTCATGGGGGGGTTGTGCCATATACCCCTACATTGTATCCATTAGGTGAGAGCCTACCAAACCATCTCTCTCCTCCTCCTCCTCTCCCCAACTTGAATTTAATTGTTTTTTTTTCTCTTGTGTGGGTATAGAGTTGTTGATCTACTGGTTTCATGTTAGTATTGAGTACATTGGATGCTTGCTTTTCCATTCTTGTGATACTTTACTTAGGAGGATGTTCTCCAAATCCTTCCAGGTAAATACAAAAGATGTAAGTTTTCATCTTTCTTTATGGCTGAATAGCATTCCATGGTATTCCACTAGCAAATGTCCTTATGGTAGAATGATTTTTTTTTCTTCTGGGTAGATACCTCGTAATGGGATGGCAGGATCAAATGGAAGGTCTACTTTTAGCTCTTTGAGGATTCTCCATACTTCTTTCCAAAAGGGCTGTATTACTTTTTGCAATCCCACCAACAGTGTAGAAGTGATTCCTCTTCTCCACACCCATGCCAGCATCATAGGAAGTTTTTGTAGACATTAATCCAAAGTGTGTCCAAAAGGTTAGCACAGATAGATAGGCAAGTATTCTTCTATGCAAGGTCTTACAATTAAGTTTGTGGACTTGTCACCATGTGTGTACATTGACAGCAATGTACAAACAACTCAGTAGGATTTCATGACTTTGGTATATCAGTGTCTCATAGCTGTGTTCATATCAATGTGTGGCAGTGTCAACATTATTGTGTGTTTTTGTGTGCTGTTGTAACAATGTTGGAGCTTGACTTAGAGCAATGAACAAACATTAAATTTCTTATTAAACTTGGCAAAAGAAAGTGAAATCAGGGACACGTTAGTCCAAGTTTATGAGGATAATGCCATAAAGAAAATGATAGTGTAAAAATGAATTAAATGTTTTACTGAGGGAAGAGAAAGCATCATTGATGAAGAGAGGTCAGGGCAGCCAGTAAGGAGCAGAACCGATGAAAACATTGCAAAGATTTGTCAAATTGTATGTCAAAATCATGGGCTGACTAGGATAAACACAGCAAACCAAGTAAACATCAATAGAGAAACAGGAAAATCTTGACATGAGAAAGGTGTGGCTATTGCATCACAACAATGCACCTGCTCACACAGCACTGTCTATGAGGGAATTTTTAGGCAGTAAACAAATAACTGTATTGGACCAGCTTCCTTACTCACCTGATCTGGCCCCCAATGACTTTTTTCTTTACTCGAAGTTAAAGGAAGTATTGAAAAGAAGACATTTTGATGACATTCAGGGCATCAAGGGAATACAATGACAGCGCTAATGACCATTAGAGAAAAAGAGATTGAAAAGTGCTTTGAAGAGTGAACTAAGCACTAGCATCAGTGCACAGTTTCCTAAGGGGAGTACTTCAAAGGTGACTGTAGTGATATTCAGTAATAAGGTATGCAGCATTTTTTCTAGGACAAGTTCGCTAACTTAATTGTCAAATCTCATATTGTAAAGATACACTGACAGAATGTAAATTAAAAATATAATAAGGATACTAGTATGACGTTAATTTGAATAATTCCAACATGCCCATATATGGACAAACATTTTCCCTCTAGTACAAAAAGTTCACCCTCAGGCACCTGAAAGGTGAAGGCACTTTGAACCCTAATCAGCTACCATAGCAATCAAGTCAGTAAAGTTTACAGAGGCCACTTGCTCTGTTACTGGCAACCAATGAGATCCTTACCTGGCCACAGGAAGAAAGGGAGACAGGCCTTGCCACCCAACGTGTCTGGCAGGATCGCTGAGGGACCTCTGCATTGTGTGGCCCAGTGAACTGAGTGCACCTTCCCTCCCCTCTCCCCCTGCTGACTTGGAGAGAGGGACTCTGCTCTGGAAAAATCCAGGAAGCAGATGGCAAGCCAGAGATGCCCTCTCCCAACTGCAGGTGAAAAACGCAGCAGTTCAATCTAGACTTCAGGGGGAAACTGAGGGTTTTTGTTTTTTGTTTTTGTTTTTGTTTGTTTTGTTTTAATTTGTTGGCACAAGCACTGGAGCTTTGGCTAGAACAGCTTCACTCACTATCTCGGAGTCGCCTCTGGCCTTGGAGCGTCAAGGGAGGTTCTGCCCCAAGGCCTACTCCACCCAGCTTGGGGAAAGCAAGGCCTGTTCTTGGGAATTCTCACATACTGCAGCCCCCTAAGGGAGCTTCAGGAGGCCGTGTGCCAGAAGGGCCACCAGCATAATAAGCACCACTTCATTTGAACAATCACTGATGAAGGAGAGTGGCAAGCTCCACATCCTGGGGCCTCAGGATCTGAGTTCAGCCTGCCAGTTTTAGTTTTCAAACAGGTTTCCTGGGTGCTGCCTAAGGGATTCCAACTAGATTATCTCTCAGTAACAATTTAAAGACAACTTAACATTCCAGCTTAAAAGTATCATAAATATATAAATAAACTCAAAATAGCTAGTAGACAAGACTTGAAGTGTTCCCAACAGACAGAAAGGACACATACTCAAGGTGATAGATACCCTAAATACCCCCACTTGATCATTACAGTTCTATACATATAATGAAATAGCACACGTATCCTATAAATATGCACAAATATCACATATTAATACAAATTCCAACTTGGCATATGGAAAAATGAACAGAAAGGTTTGCTCTGCTCTGAATCAATTTTCCATTTTCTTGTTTATTATAATCTTCCATCCCTGAAATTTCTGAGAATGTAACACTATCCACATCTTAATTCTATTTTTGTACTATATTAAAATGCTTTCACATTTATCTCACCTTAACATTACCTAGAATTGGATATTATTAAAATGAGTCTGAAAATAAGGATTTTTGCCATTTTATCTATCCATGAAAAAGAAAGGTTTTCATTTTAAATTCTACATATAGTTAGAATATATAAACTGATGAAGTGTCATATACATTTTTGGAGACTGTAAAAATTCCATTTCAAAGTATAATGCAAAGAGAAACTATTTAAAGCAATCATGTAAATATATCTTGGAGATATGCAAGAACAAAATTACGAAACATCAGCATCCCACCATAAGCTAGTCCTTTCTACTAGTAAAATAGCCAATTGTTCTGAAATATTGAAATGACCTCAAATCAGTAGAATTCTAAAACCAGGTTTTCAAAGCCAAATGAGAATATAAGTACATATTAAAAATCCTTCCTTACATACATTTTTTAACCTTTAATATGTTTAAAATAGTAATAAATGAAACATGCATATATTTATTCATAGGTTATCTAAACATGTATACATTATACCAAATGTAAATAGAATGTCGTTGGAGAAATTTAGCTTTGTCCATAAAAACAGCTGCCAGAAATCTTAACTGAACCAGAAATGTAAAAGAAAATATAGTATTAGGATTAGCACATCTGGTGAGTTTACTTTTCTGCTACTAATCATCACAGAATCAAATCCAACGGGATAAAGATCTCCGAGTTTCAAAGCAAATTATGATAGAATGATGGTAATTCTTTTATGAACAAATATTTAGAGAGTCACTAAAATGAATGACAAGGGCAATAAATTTCAAAATTAGCATTGAAGCAAAGTTCTTCGGAACCTGGGATTTCCTTCACTATCAAAAATAGGTTGTGCAGACTTGGCGCCTGTGGCTCAAGCAGCTAAGGCGCCAGCCACATACACCTAAGGTGGCGGGTTCGAATCCCCAGCCCAGGCCCGCCAAACAACAATGATGGCTGCAACCAAAAAATGGCCGGGCGTTGTGGTGGGCGCCTGTGGTCCCAGCTATTTGGGAGGCGGAGGCAGGAGACTCGCTTGAGCCCAGGAGTTGGAGGTTGCTATGAGCTGTGATGCCATAGCACTCTACCCAGGGGGATAGCTTGAGGCACCGTCTCAAAAAAAAAAAAAAACTGGCCTGCTTAGAAGCTGCTCATCCCACCAGCCTTGGCCCTTCTAAGAGAGTGGTGACAAAACAGCCATACTTTTAGCTATTTCATAAGAGCATAAATAATCTTAAAGTTCTATTGCCAAATTTTTAAAAAATGGTTTTAAAAACACTATATTAGCTCTTCCATAAACTAAGGTGGTTCTGAACAGACTCATGAATTTTTTTTCCAGTTTCCTTGGGAGCAGACCTATTGGAACTTAAATCATGGTGTTACATGGTGAACAAGTTCTTTAGCCCACAAAGGTCTCCTTAACCCATGAAACAGGTGACCCAGAAAATACATTGAGTTTTAGCTCTGAACTTGAGGTACCTCTTCCTTGTTTTTCACATGAAGGTCATTCCCTCAGCCACCGCTGTGAGATTTCCCCCAACTCCACGTGGAGGGATTCTAAGTATAGTCCTGCCCCACCCCCATGCTCTGCTTCTCATTCCACACTCTTCCCAGGCAATCTCCTCCACATCAGGGGCTTTGATGAGGATTCTATAGGCTGATAATTCCCAAATGTATTTATTCAGTCCACAACTCTCTTGGAGCACCATATCCAGACATCCAAAGCATACTCGATTTCTCCATGCAGGGGTCTCACAGTCACCCCAAATTCAGTACATTCAAACTGAACTCAACATCTTCTCCTATGAACGTGGCTCTCTTCCCATGTTCTCCATCTCAGAGAAGGGTGTCATTATTTATCTAGTTATGGAGGTCTGGAATCTTTTCTCTCTAAACTTCCCACATTCAACCCATCAGCAGGTCCTGATTTTACTCCCTACCATTTCTCTCCATTTCTGTCACCCTCATCCGAGGATGTACCACTATCATCTTTTACAGAGACTACTGTGATAATCTCTTAATTGGTCTCTCTACAACCCTTCTTGCTGCCCTTTAATCCTTTCTCCAAAAGGTTGTCAAAGTATCTTCCAAAAAATACACATCTGATTGTCCTACTCTTGCTTTAAAAACTTTCAATAACTCCACACTGCTCCATAGGTGAAGCCCAAACTCCTAACCATTATCTATGAAGCCCTGTCTGCTCTTCTGCTCATGCATTTTCCTGCCTCACTGCCTTCATCCCCACACCATCCTCCACACCATTCTCCACACCATTCTCCACACCTCTACTACAGGGGACCATTCTGTCCCAGTACCTCTTCTGAACTTGCTAATTTTCTACCCATCTTTTAACTCTCAGCTTATGCTTCGCCTTGTTGGAGACACCTCTCTTGACCTCCTCTGTTAAACACTCCCATACCTCTCTGTATCACTTTCCACAGCCAAGGGTAACAACTACTTTCTAATTATTTGTTTAGTAAGTTCTGTCTTGCTAGAAAGCAAGTTCTAGGAGAGCAAGGACCTAGGACAGTAGTCCATAAAAATAGAGGAACAAAACTAACCCAGGTCCGAATACTAACTCTCCCACTTGCCAGCTATATTATCTTGGGAAACACGTACCCTTCTTGTTATTTGGGCAAGTCATTTAACTCTTTCTGTTTCACTTTCCCCATCTGCAAAATGGGGATAATAGTTCCTACTTTATAGGTCATGAAGATTAAATTGTTTGTTTAAAAATCTATATAGTACTTACAACAGTGTCTGGTGCTTATAAGTGCTATGTATTTGTTAAATAAATATATAAATATAAATAACTGATGCTTGTTACCAGATTAAAGATCTGGAGAAGTAAAGCCTTTTCCTTCAAAAAGGCAAGTGTGGCTCGGCACCTGTAGTTCAAGCGGCTAAGGTGCCAGACACATACACCTGAGCTGGTGGGTTTGAATCCAGCCTGGGCCTGCCAAACAACAATGATGGCTGCAACCAAAAAATAGCCAGGCGTTGTGGCGGGCACCTGTAGTCCCAGCTACATGGGAGGTGGAGGCAGGAGACTCTCTTGAGCCCAGGAGTTGGAGGTTGCTGTGAGCTGTGATGCCACAGCACTCTACCCAAGGTGACAGCTTGAGGCGCTGTCTCAAAAAACAAAAACAAAAAAACAAAGAAGCAGGTGTGACAGGCTCACTAGAATCACTGATCTGCAGTCATGGTCTACTGAACTCTTTTTTTCTCTTTTTCTTTTGAGACAGCCTCACCATGTCGCCCTTGTAGAGTGCTGTGGTGTCACAGCTCACAGCAAACTCAAACTCTTGGGCATAAGCAATTCTCTTGCCCCAGCCTCCCAAGCAGCTGGGACTACAGGCGCCTGCCACAGTGTCCAGCTATTTTTTGTTGCAGTTGTCATTGCTGGTTAGCTGACCTGGGCTGCGTTTGAACCCACCAACTTCAGTGTATGTGGCTGGTGCTATAACCACTGTGCTAGGGGCACTGAGGCAGTCTACTGAACTCTTTAATGCTCAGTGGTGACTGTGGACATTGTTTTCTTTCTTTCTTTCTTTCTTTTTTTTTTTTTGAGACGGAGCCTCAAGCTTTCCCCCTGGGTAGAGTGCCATGGCATCACAGCTCACAGCAACCTCCAACTCCTGGGCTCAAGGGAGTCTCCTGCCTCCGCCTCCCAAGTAGCTGGGACCACAGGCGCCCGCCACAACACCCGGCCATTTTTTGTTTGCAGCCATCATTGTTGTTTGGCGGGCCCGGGCTGGGATTCGAACCCGTCACCTTAGGTGTACGTGGCTGGCGCCTCAGCCAATTGAGGCACAGGCGCCGAGCCTGTTTTCTTTCTTAAAAAAAAAAAAAAATCACTAGATGACAATATTCTGGAAAAGACAAATTTAGTGAGAAATGTACAGATTTAACTTTTTCATAAGGAGGGACTTTTCAGGAAAAGACAATAATCCACACAGGTAAACGTGCCAGCCACATACACCAGAGCTGGCGGGCTCAAATCCAGCCTGGGCCTGCCAAACAACGATGACAACTACAACCAAAAAATAGTCAGGCATTGTGGCAGGCGCCTGTAGTCCCAGCTACTTGGGAAGCTGAGGCAAGAGAATTGCTTAAGCCCAGGAGTTGGATGTTGCTGTGAACTGTGATGCCAGAGCACTCTACCTAGGGCAACAGCTTGAGGCTCTGTCTCAAAAAAAAAAAAAAAAAATTGCTTTGTTCCCAGGGCTATTCTTGCCCTGAACTTCTCTGTTAGAGACCCCAATCTGCCAGGAAGATGCTGGGACTCCTCTCTACTGAGTGCCCCGCTGATCTGTAGATGTTCTCACATGGGCCAGTGTGACCAAAACTTGCTAAAGGCTGCTCTGTTCGTCTGAGGTTTTTTTGACTGACCCAGAAGCTCCAGACAGGATACAACGTTACAAATTCTTCTGAGAACTTCATAAAAACTACAGACCTTTCTCCCCCTCAAATGTTCACATATAATCTCTTAACATTTTGTATACAATTTCAAGGGATTTTGGATTTTTTTGGCCATTAATGGTCCTTGAGTTAAAAGCTTTGGAATTACACAAATTACCGGCTTATGAGAAATGGGTCAAATACCATTCTTCCTCCTCAAGTAAGCACCATAGCCACAGGCCACTTAGCTAAGGGTCATCAGCCTTGTGGACATAAGAGTTTTACTCAACACGCTACTACTGGCTAGTGAGATCTCCTTTTTCTTTACAAAGAACATTGGTCTTCTTGGGAATACAGAGGTGGCCACCATGGTACTGCCTAAGGATCTATAATATATATCACACATACACATGTGCATGGCATCAATCTCTCCCACGCTCAGGGGCAGGAAAGAGTCACATTTCTAGGAAAAGCAATCCAAGCTAGTGCAGAAGCGAATCATAGGATACTACCCAGTCAATTGGATGGTGGATATATTTGGCTTTGGTAGCTCAGGTTTCTTTACTCAGCAAGAATTAGGGAGTGGGGAACACTGCCTCTTCATACTTGGTACAGAGTCTATCCTATAGATACAGCTTCCTCTTCTTTTAAAATACAAGACCTGGGCTAAGAGTACCACCAACTGAAGTCAAGGTCAGGCATGTGCTCTGGGTTGAGATCCCCTGCCACTGCAGGAGACAGATACCTTACCTGTCTGAGAGCTGCCCTGAAATGAAGGAGCCCAACAGCACGCCCACGAAAAACATGGAGACCGTGAGCGGGGCCTTCCAGTCGTCCTCACATACCAGGTTCCACTGTAAGAAGAGCAAAGGGGTGTATCATTCATTCCTTTAAAAGGTTTTAAATTGAAGCCTTCCTAGAAAATGAAGCCAGAACATCCTGCATGCTCTGGGTGTGTGAACTCATTTAGGTAGGTGATGGCTCACCAGGGTAGGAAGGTTGCCTATTATAGAAAGGGCAGGCTCTCTCCCCACTTTGTCTTCATAGCTTTGTAAGCCTTACTGTCTTGCGTCCATTTTGAGGAGGGAAGACGGGCAGGGAGCACATACTCTGCCCACATGCCCACCCAGGAAAAGGCAAGGCCTCTGGTATACACACTCCTATAATTTTAAGTATAACCCAGGGCTGCGGGAGAGGCAGGGTGTCCTTGCTTCGTGGGGGTTCAGGCCACTGGCAAGAATGGTACAGAGTGTTCTGGAGTGAGGTTCTGGGGCTCCAGGGGTCAAGGCATCCAGCAAGGGACTGAGGCCAAAGGGCTCAGATGCACCATCTGGACCTGTCCCTTCAGCTCTGCTTAGGCTCCCACTCTAAACCAATGACCCATAGATCCTTCTTTTGATATTTAGAGCTGGAATCCCTGAAGTTGCACACCAATAGTATTAGGCCCAATTTAGCTGAAAGCTCTGAGCTGGGAGCAAAGAAACTGGTTCCACTCTACTATTAAATGGCTGCTCAACTTCAGACAATTATTTCCCCACCAATAACTGTGGGGAATGCTGCCTTAATTTCTTCACTTGTAAAACAGGGACTGGGGTAGGGAAGAGGCTGACTGCTTGAGTTCCCAGCATTCAATGTGTGGTTGCATCTGTAGTTACCATGAACAGAGAAAGAGGTCTGCAAGGGAGGGGGCATGTGGGGAAGTAGGCAGGCTTAGACGGTGGGCCACCCCAGCCTCAGAAGGAGCCAAAAGAAGGAAAAAAAGCAAAACCAGAAACTTCGTGGTTCCAGAAAAATGTTTTCCAGAACAGAGAGATGGCGCTCAGTAATAACCTTTGCAGACGTCTCATGTGTACAGCCATCATCCTGGGAATTCAGGCCCTTGAATGTTGGGCACTAGGCTGCTAGTCTGCCCTCCATGGAGTCTGCTGGCTCCCCACTAATGAACAGAAGCAGGGAGAGTGTGCAGTCCCCTAGAGCAAAGCAGCTCTTCCCAGCAATAGAGGGAAAAACAAGCCCGCTCTGTTCTGCTGGAAAGTGTGTGCAATGCCTCTGGGCACCTCTCAGAGGGGTCAGAGGGCAGCCTGCAGGCTGGACACAAAGAACCCTTGCAGTCAGGCATGCTGCTGGCTCTCCACTTTGGAACAAGCATTCACCTAGATGGGCTGAGAGAGGGGTGGTGATCTCCAGTCCAGACAGTAGGAGTCAAGAGTATTGGAACAGCACAGCTTGAAAGCTCAGGCTGTCACACTCTGAGGTATCAGAACCCAGATTACCATCTCTCTGGTAGATGGGTGAGTGCCCCTAAGGCAGACCCCATCCACGAACAACCAGGACTGGGAGTAGTGGGGGAGACTGAGGGAATCAATGATAGGGTGCTGGCCTCTTGGTGTGAGGTTGAGTTTCAGGGGCCAGATTATGGCTATTGCCACCCTTGAGTATGAAGGGATCTAGTTTCTAGCTAGCATGTATTACTTTTGTAGCAAAAAGATTGACAAAAAAAAGAGAACAAAGGGTCAGCAGCTGTTTCTCTACAGGTCTATCATGAAGGCTGGGGACAAACAGGGCTGAGTTAGGTTAGAGATCCACGTGGGTGTCTGCAGTGAGTTCTGAGGTTGAAGGGACAGGATGACTACATTGCTCATCCTGGGATAGACACCAGTGCATTTCTCAGGGTCCCTCAGCCACTTGGTTCAGCCTTTTCCTAGTCTAGGCAAGTGTGTGACCCCGTAGAGTAACTGACCCTCCACCCACTGCTGACAGTCCTTGCCAACTCTCAGGGCCTGGGTTTGGGAAAGCAAACATGCATTAACACTTCTTTTCTACTAGCTTGCAGGGGGAGGGGAGGGGGCGGCTATGAGGGCAGGCATGCATTTGGTCCCACCCAGACAATCCATCCACACACCTGTCACCTACAAGATGGATTACATGGGCTCTGGGATGTGTCCTAAATCCCCCTTAGAAGAGATGAGAGGAGAAGCCCACAGAGCACAGGCTAAGTACCCCTTGCTGTGTATAGCCCTGGGAGTGGGATGTTCCTATACTAAGCTGCTGGCTCCCCAGGTAGAACTAACATAACTACGGATCAGCTTGAATATGTGGGGTTAAGACTCAGGTCACAAGTCTAGCATCATTACCTCTCAACTGGGTGAGTTGCAAAAGCAGATTCAACCTCAAGAATACCTGGGAGCAACTCTGGCAATGAGCCTAGACTTGCCCTTCTTCCTGATCAGAAATGTGCCTTTCAAATGGTGATGGCTTCACAGGTGTATAGATATATGTACCAAGGTTTTCAAATTTCATACTTTACATATACGCAGGTTTTATATAATTTATACCTTGATAAAGTTGTTAAACTTTTTAAAAAGAGGTAGACTGTGTCTCTTGTACCTCATACTTTATTAGTGCTGATTCTCAGGTATGGGAAGCAGAGAGGTAACATAGTTCTCTGGGACTAAATGTTCTTATCTGTGAATTGGCTGGAAGGGAAAAGACATAGGGTCTGTGCCCAGAAGGCAGAAGTTCTTCCCTGAGATGTACCTAGCCTGACTGCATCAATGGTCAAACACACTGGCAAACAACAAGTTACAGCAGGCTGTGTATTCCTACACACATTTCATTCTGCCTCCTGCTACAGTTGATGGCAAACCCTTGCCTCAAGGTTGTCAGTGCAAAGAAAAGAGGTATTTGCTATCATATCCTCTGTAGTACCTGGCAGTACCTTATACGGAGGAGAGGCTCAGGAGTTGTTTGGTACACAGGTGAGTGAATGAATGGAAAAATTAAAAAGTTGTCGACCTTCAACCTCATAGTAACCTTTGGGCTTGGTCCTTGCTTGGCTGCCCAAAGTCCAAATGAACTCTGAACTTCAATCTCTAGAATACACTTATTTTCTTTGTGTTCTGATCCCCTGCTTTGTGACAACTGTCAGAATTTTGATCCAGTGTGACAGTTTTCAGCTAGGTAGATAGAGGCTCAATTTGACCACTCACAGCCAGCTGTGTCGACTATGCATGCACAGAGGGCTGCAGGGCCCAGCAGGTGGCTTTTCTGGCTTGCCATAAGATGCAAAGGCCTGATGGATGAGGTTCTGTGCTTCGCCTGGGTGAGAGAAGTTAGCACTGGCACAGCAGTGAGGCACAAGCTCCAGGTCCCTCTGGTTGTTCCAGCCCAGTCTCAGCTCAGTCCTACTTCCAGATTGCTGTGGCTTTTCCTTCAGTCAGGTCTGTGGATAACAGTGGGGGCTCTCTCATTTTCCAGGACTATCTATCTATAAGGGAGACAAAGCTGACAGAAAAACTAGTCCAGGATGATAGAGAGTGGGAGTCCCGCTGAGGACCGGGACAGGCGGCTCTGGGAAGCAGAGACAGGAAGACAGCAAAGCAATGCAGAGGACTGCGCTAGGTCTTGGCTGAAGAGGCTTGGGCTTCTGGGTGCCAGCTTAGAAGTTTTTTTTTTTTTTTTTTGAGACAGTATCTTACTATGTTGCTCTCGTAAATTGTTGTTGCATCAAAGCACACAGCAATCTCCAAATCTTGGCTTTAGTGATTCTCTTGCCTCAGCCTCCCCAGTAGCTGGGACTACAGATGCCCGCCACAATGTCTGGCTATTTTTTGGTTGCAGTTGTCATCATTTAGCTGGCCCAGGCCGGGCTCAAACCCACCAGCTTCAGTGTATGTGGCCGGTACCCCACTCACTGAGCTATGGGGGCCAA
>CAUYQV010175798.1:0-34823 GCA_963574575.1 Galagoides demidoff
GATGGAGACTTTATCTCCTTCATGTTTACCTGGATGGAGGAGCTGGAACATATTCTTCTGTACCACAGTTTCTTTATCCATTCATCCTCTGGTGGACACTTGGGTTGATCCCAAACCTTGGCTACTGTGAATAGTGCTTCAGTAAACAGGAGTGGTCAGCTATCTTTTCATTATACTGATTCCTCTCCTTTGGATATATTGCAGCAGTGGGATTGCTGGGTCATATGGCAGTTCTGTTTTTAGTTATTTGAGGAACCTCCACATTGTTCTCCACAGGGGGTACAAAACTTTACCTTCCCACCAACAGAGCACAAGAGTTTTCCTTTCTCCACATCCTTGCAGCATTCATTATTGCCGGTCTTTTTAATAAAACCTTTTTATGTGGGGTAAGATGGCATCTCCTTGTAGTTTTGGCTTAAGTTTCTCATACATTATTTTACATACCTGTTGGACATTGTATATGTCTTATTTTGATAAATGTCTATTCACATCCTTTGCCCATGTTTTAATCGGATTATTTACTTTTCCTTTTAGGATGTTAGGGCTCCTTATATATTCTAGTTTTGATCCCTTGTCATGTGAGTAATTCTCCCATTGCAAGATTGTCTCTTCATTTTGTTATTTCCTTTGCTGTGCAGAAGCTTTTTAGCTTGATAGAACCCAGTTTGGCCAATTATGCTTTGCTTACCTATGCTTTGGGGGTATTGCTAATGAAGTCTTTGCCCAGATCATTGCTCTAAAGTATTTCCCCCATGATTTCTTTTGTTACTTTCATAACTTTAGGTTTTAGATTTAAGTATTTAATCCATTTTCATTTTATTTTTGTATATAACAAGATATAAAGGCCTCGTTTCATCCTTCTGCTTATAGACCTCCAGTTTCCTCAGCCCCATCTATTGAAGAGACTTGCTCCCCTCTCCCGGTATGTTCTTGGTGACTTTGTGGAAGATAATTTCACTATAGATGTGTGGATTTATTTCTAGGTTCTCTAGTTTGTTCCACTGTTATAAGTGTCTGTTTTTATGCAGCATCATCTTGTTTTGGTTACCACAGATAGGTTGTATAATTTGAAATCAAGTAATATGATGCCTCCAGTTTTGTTCTTTTTGTTTGGAATGGCTGTCTTTGGCTATTGGGGATCTTCTGCGGTTCCATATAAAGTTTAGGGTTTTCTGTTTCTGTGAAGAATGTCATTAGTATTTTGATGGGGATTGCATTGCATCTGTAGATTGCTTTTAACAATATTGATTTTTCCAATGCCTGAATATAATTCCATGTTTGGTGTCCTCTTCAATTTCTTGATTTCTTCAATGTTTTATAGTTTTCATGATAAATACTTTTCACTTATTTGGTTGCATTTATTCTTGGGTCTTTTATTTGTAGTTATTGTAAGTGGTTTGTTTTTTAACAACATTCCTCCCTACCTTTCATTTCCTATTCATTTGCCTACTATGTGTGGAGCAGAACCTAGACCTCAGTAACTTTGTGAAATCAGTTAACTTGAATAAGAAAGTAATTATTGCTCCTTCCTCCTTCCCAGTATCTTTTTCTGACCAATTAGCAATGAGAGAGCTACTTCTCTTCTTTTATAAAATAGAGAAGTTATGCCCTTTTGACATCATAGCTTTAGGCTAATCTAGTCAAATCTCTACTGATAAATAATGAGTTTCCATTCTTTACTTACCCAAAAATTTCATTTGGGTATGTTTTAAGCTGTGAATGTTAGAAAGATATACTAGTAACATGCAGCTTATTGTCAGTCAACACAGGTCTCTATTTTGGCTGTCCTTGTGTTTATCTCAACCACTGTTATCTTAAACCTTTGCTATCTACACAAAGGGCACATGTCAACACAGGCAATGAGGTAGATCCAAGGCTTCCCTCCATGCAACTGAGAGGTAGATGTGAAACATACCGAAAGCCGCTTATAGTCCCAGTGTCAAAAATACAGTTCAGCCTCCCTGCTTCTGCTGGCAGGGTAGACTGCATTTTCCTACAAGTAATCCTATATAATTCCAATTTGAATTTCTTCAAAACATTCAGCGTATTTTGGTACAGGCAGATGTACCACATCCTCTTTAAGAGGTTATTGTCTCTGAAATTGTAGCACATTTTAATAGGGCTGTTTTCCATCTATTGTTATTCTCTACCCTAACCTCCTATCAATTTGAAATCCATCGATGTGCCACATTTGGGATTTGTTACCAAGAGAAACTTAACTGTCAGGTTTCCTGTTCCCTTTTAGAGGATGAAGAATGCTCTGTAGCTTTTACTTATTATACGTGATAGATGAAGGGAAAACAGTGAGGGCAACAAATGTATGAAATCAGGAAGGTGAATTTCTGAAAGCACTTTGGCGCCACCACGTGGTTAAGATTTGGTATTTGTGAAACTATCCTGGGACTTTGTGTTCTTTATTCTACTTGCATACACAATTTCTGTTCCCCTGACATCCTAAAATCTAGCTTTCCCATTACCCTTGAAAAGGTGAATTTTTATCATAAAGTAAATCAAGAGAAGTCTGAGAAATTGATTTGAAGAATGTTTAACTATTCAGCCAAAGCTAACTTGTGCTCTTTTTTTCCCCCTTTGAATGTAAATTAGGAGGTATGTCCTGACTTACAAGCTTCATTTAAGGATTTTCAATCTTAAAAAGTTATCTTTGGACTAAATCAATAACGAACTTGAATTTTCATCTTAATGCAAATCCTCAGACTTGAGTATTTCTGCAATCTAATCAAAAGGGCATGCTCCACTTTTATTTACCAACATTAATAGGGCTTACCACAAACTATTCTAAGATTGACTTCTTTATGTTGTAACATTTAAATAACTCACATTTAATCCTCTCGATGACAACTTTAGGTGGTAAAACCTAGCACCATTATCACATCATCACCACCACCACCAAGTTCCCTGCTCTATGCGCTAGACTCTGTTCCCTCCTTCACGGTAGAACTCTCTTCACAGAACATTGTCCATAGCGCACCTGCTGCTCATTCCAATCAGCCTTAAACTTCTGCAGGATCAGCCCTGTCCAGCCTTTTAGGTTATCCCAATTCACGTAGGTAGATTCCACACCTGTAGCCAGTGCATCATTCTGTACAGTGAGCCCAAGTCCATTATTAGTCCTTTTACTCCAAGCCTAGATTCTGTCACGTTTTAAGTGTGTAGACCCACTGGCAGTCTTATTCTTCCTCCCTATTAGGTTTGCCCAACCAGGATGAACTCTTTCCTCAGTAACTTAGCACACCATTTACTCACTGGGGAAGAACACAACCCTGGATTCTCACCTTCTCTAGAAGACTAAACCATGATGCCCAGGGCCAAACAGAGGTAGCCAGAGCTCTTTTCAAGATTCATTAGTCTGCATGTATTTGCAATACAAGCCAGATGCCCACTTGTGTGCATTCTGCTAACCCCGACCCCATCCATCCTAATTCCCCCTTGGCATGTATTTTTGAGATCATAGTAGGTTTTGCTCCCAAGTTAGTCCAGCTCTTCTCCGCTGCTCTACAGAATAATATCTACTTGTCACCTCGTGCACACATCAAGTATCTATTTCCCTGTTTTGTTTTTAAAAAGCTACTGATCTCTTCCACGTTCCACAAAGCTTTCTCTGGTAAATTGGCCTAAGGTGGAGAGGTTGCTAACTTCTTTAATCATAGAAAATAAAATGCACCATTACCAGCAAAAACTTTTCAAATATTAGAGCAGGGTCATACTCTACTTACTAGTAACAACCTTATAAATAACCCCTAAGTTTAGCGTTTGGGTGGCTGTGTGGCTGCAGAATTGGGAAAGATCGACTTTTTATGTTGTTTTACTCCAAAACCAAAAGAACATAGCTTCAGCGCCTCTTGCCATTCTGTGTTTGCAGAACATAACTGAATAGGAAGTCCTAAATAATTTAGTTCAATATCATTTATTTCAATTCTCCCCTGAAAATATCAATATACTTCAAGTTTTTCTATAAAAAAAGTGGGGGGACTTTCTATTATTAGTTACAGTTACATAATTCAAATGTAGCTGATGTATGCTTCTAAATGCTTACCCAAACGGACATTAGATAACCATTCTTAAACATAGCCTTTCACTTTTATTTTCAGCTAATAGGTACTGGTGATAGATGCATGTTTTAATAAGCAGAGTAATAAAAAATGTCCAGTTATTAAAGAACAATATATTATATGTATGTATGTTTAAGATCATTTTATAAGAAGAAAAAACTCATGGAAAGATTTGGGAGTCACAGAATTGAGTTCCAGTTTCACCCCCAACCATACTAACTGCTTATCAATATTTTATTTCAGTGAAAACTTTTTTATGTGAATGGGAAAAATATATTCCCCTTCTGGAAGTTTATATTTGTTTCCATGTGTGATCAGGATGATAAATCCAGAGGGCCACACTTCTGACTAGTACATTTTAGCTATTCAAAAATAATCATTCTCATTATTTTTAACTCAGTTTAATAAAAACTAAACTAGTATTTCTAGCTCCTCTTTTTTCTCCCCATGTTTTTCTCAATTTTTCTTCTTCCCCCTTCTCTTTATTTCTTCTTTTCTTCCTACTCCTTTCTCGTAAAAAACAGTAAAATGTGGACAGAAAGCAACATGTATCACATTTTTATAGACCAATGGCTTCGTCTTCTTTTGACTCTCTCCAGCCAGAGCACAGTTGTAATTTGCAGCAATTCCATACTAAATTTAGAAAAGTTTGTAACGGCAGTTTTGGTGAAAGAGTAATTAAATATGAAGTCAGAGTAATTACAAATTCAAACTGATTTTTTGTTAAGTGCAGGCTAGAGAAAATTCAGCAAAATATTTAGCAAAATGATAATTCAAAAAGAAGGAACCTTTGTATATTTGCATTTAAATTTTAAAATAATGTTAGATATGCGACAATCATCTCAAATGTGTGCTCACCTTCCCTAAACCCATAGGCAATCTGCAGGTCAGGGACCGTGTGCATGCTTCACTCTTAATCACTGTGAACCAGGCATCCTCAAACTACGGCCCATGGGCCACATGCGGCCAGCCTAGGACATTTACCCGGCATACAGGGTGTTTTTGCCACCACTGCCTGTCCTGCTTAGCAGCTGACTCATCCCAGGGCCCGCAGTCCAGCCCTACAACGGTCTGAGGGACAGTGAACTGGCCCCCTATTTAAAAACTTTGAGGACCCTTGCTGTAAACCCATGGAAAACAGACGCATCCAGCCAACTTGGGCATCCAGACCTCCTGTCCTGGACTCTGAGGTTCAGAGAGCTCCACCCTGTCCTCAGCCCACTGCAATCTGTATCTCCTCTACTGATGGCGTCTACATGTCCAAAGGTCTGTGTACCCTACTCCACCTGTGTTTATTAAACTCTAGGGGAAAGGGCCAATTTCTTCTCCCTTCTCTGTTGAGGATTAATACTTTGATTTAAAATTCTAGAAAGATAACATGTATTGTAAAAGAAACATGAATTACAAGTTTCAATTTTTTCTTCTTAGTTTCCACAGACATGAAAGTACTCAACCACGTGGCTGTGAAGTTCCTAAGTTCTTACGGTCAGTTTTAGAACATGTCTTGTTGAGGTCCAGTAACAAACAGTTCACAGACCACACTTTGAGTTGCACTGCTCTAAATCATGCTCCCAATACACAGGCTCCTGGACTTCCCTGTGCAAACACGCCTCGCCGGCACCAAGGGTCTGGAGCCTCTGCTCGGGGTTTGTTCTCCTTGGTGTGCTGGAGAAACCCTGGGGCAGCCCGGGACGCTGTCGGCAGGTATTGTGGAGCTGCAGTGAGAGTTTGGACACCTGGACTGAGGTCCTGCAGGGGAATACGAGCACCTCATGCTGGGCTGGGTCTGGGGTGAGAAAGTCTAAGGCCCCATCATTACCTCCTTTAATCCTCTTGCTCCATTTCCAGCAAGTTCTCGAGTTGAACTGGGATAGGATTGCTGTTTTGTTGGTTTTTTCTGTACTTCCAAGGGCCCTGCTTTTCCTTGAACACAGCCTCCCTGGAACTGACGGACCAATCTCCCAGGTGGCTCCTGCCGCCCACCTTGCCCTTCCCCAGCCTGCTGACCTCCACGAGTGGTGCATTCACTTCTGATCCCTATCCAGCGGTACCCCCACTTCCTTTTCTGAGAATCAATCTTGTGAACCCTTAGCAGCCTCTTAAAAAGTGATTATCCTAAATTCATGGAGTCCTAAGATTTTTTCAGTAACGAAACACATTTTCTAAATTTTCTCTGTAGGTATAGCTCTTTGCCGAGCTGCCCCTGAAAGATCTATTGCTGACCTGAATTCTGGACCCAGATCCACCATGGATCCTCAGTTCAGTTTAATCCAGCAGAGACGACCTGTTCAGAGACAGCCGCAAGTTGGGTGCAGGGAGTACGTACGACACTGCTTCAGACCAAGCCCATCCACTCAAGGGGGGTGTAGTCTAATAGGCCATTTGTACACATGTGGTATCTGAAGTCCAGAGATTTTAGATGAGATATCCCTAATCTCACAGCTCCTGCAGGGAAGAAGGTGCCTCAAACCAGGCCTCCAGCTCAGGGCCCAGTGATCTGTCCAGGTGACCGTTCTTCCTCATGCGTCTGAGAACCAGGCTAAGTGGACATTCCTGGACTGTGTTCTTCTTTGCTGCATATTACAAACTTCAAAGAGATTTACATAATCAGGAGGTTCTATGAAGTCTGTTAAACCTCCTCCAATTTGTAGGAGGCATGGAGAATTGGAAGGAGAGGGTCATACACTTTTGGTTTAAATCTGAGCATTTAATTCACAGTTTCTTCCTGATCAACTTAACCTCTTGAACTTAGTTTCCTTTTCTGGAAATTAAAGATAATTATATACACAAAGGTAGCTGTCAGCAGCACTGCCTCGCACATTAAGAACTCAATACATGAAAATTTCTCTCCCTTTCTTGTATATTTCTTACAACTCAAATCCTTTAGCTATTAGATGGAAATGCACGTGTTAAAAAGTCCTCATTAGCTGGTGCAAATTCCCTATAACTAGTGCCCAGTTCAAAACTGGGAATTTTCTAATAGACCTCATTTTTTGGAACAGTTTTAAATGTTCTGAGCAGATTCTGGAGAATGCCTATGTAATCCCCCACACCTTGCACACACGTTCCCCTATTATTAATATTTACATTAGACTGATACATTTGCTCTAATTAACAAACCAATATTGATAAACTGTCATTAACCAAAGTCTGAGGTTTACTGAGATTTTTAGAGTTTTTACTTAATATTCTTTTTCTGTTCCAGGATCCTGTGCTTCTTTTTAGCGATCACATCTCCCAAGGTTCCTCCTCCCTGAGATGTTTTCTCAGACTTTCCTTGTTTTTGATGACCTTGGTAGTTTGGGGGGAGTACTGTCAAGGTACTTTGTGAGACACCCTTCTGTTGGATTTTGTCTGGTGGCATTCTCATGGTTTGGCTGGGTAGTTTTAGGTTTTGGGGAAGAACATGGCAGACGTAAGTGCAATTTTTAATGCGTCCTAACAAGGACACACGTCTGGAATTGCGCTCTCCCTGTGAGAGCCAACGGTGGTCAGCCGGCTGAGGCCGTGTTTGTGAGGTTTCTCTTGTAAAGTTAGGGACGACACTTCCTGCTCTTCTGTCCATCTTTGAAAGGAGGTTATTACACGCATCCCATATTTTAAAAAGCAAGAAGTGTTCTCCTTCTTTTAGGAAAGAGTTTCGAAATAAATTGGAACTCTTCTGCATTTACACATTTATCAAACCAGTGCTTTATATCTGTTTAGAGTCATGGGCATTTATCTTAGTTAGAGGTTATAATTCAATGATATTTTGCCCATTTGGTTGCTCAAATTGTTCCAGCTTTAGCCACTGGGCAATCTTTCTGTGCTCATTGGCCTCTCCAATCAGTGTGTGTGTGTGTGTACACACCTGCGTGGTTATTGTCTTGTCATTATCTTACTTTTGGGCAGTACAGATGCTCCAGGCTTGTGTTATATATTTTCTTCCCTAGTCCCATAATCTGCTCTTTCTCCAAATATTCCTGTTTCTTTCTAATGGATGATGATTATTTATTTATTTATTTATTTATTTATTTATTTATTTATTGAGACAGAGTCTCACTTTGTCACCCTCAGTAGAGCACTGTGGCATCACAGCTCACAGCAACCTCAAACTCTTGGGCTCAAGTGGTTCTCTTGCCTCAGTGTCCCAAGTAGCTGGGACTACAGGTACCCACCACAGTGCCCGACTATTTTTTGTTGCAGTTGTCACTGTTGGTTAGCTGGCCTGGGCCAGGTAGGAACCTGCCAACTTCAGTATATGTGGCTGGCACCATAACCACTGTGCTATGGGCTCCAAGCCTGGATGATGATATTTTAAAACAAGATCTGGACACTAGGCATGCTTGTTGCTATTGTGGTATCATTTCTTTTAAGCATTTAGATTTTAATTGCAGGCAGAATGGGAACCAAAGACCCCATTCTTAACAAGGGAAAACACCCCCAGAAAAAGGGAAAAATTTAAAAGTAATTTGAGTAAGTCAGAACAAAGAAAAGTCAGCTATTTGCCTTTAAGCCACTGCTAAATTTCTTAAGTTTCCTGCTTTTCCTAGAACTCTGGCCTGTTGGGGATACAGCTTACAAACACCTTTTCTGGGTCTGTGAACACTCTGAGGAGTAATGGCCATAGAAGAGACTATGGCAAGGTCTGGAAAGATATATTAACTAGGTCATTTCCTGGCCGTTTCTGTAGACAGACAAAGCAGATACCCCATTGTGCAGATTTGCATTGGGCTGGGGCAGAGATCAAGGGAATAGCTTGAGCCCTGAAATAGGGAAAGGAGAACTTATATCCCTTAGCTCAGAGGAAAACCCTCTGTGGTGCTGATGAGATGAAAATTCCTCTCTCCCACCAATTCTTCACCAGAGATTGATTCCAGTGGCATTTTACTACACAGTGAACTAGCGGAGTTTAACCCCTCCCTAGGAATCTGTGTGTGTGACCTCAGACAGGAGGCGGCCCCTACACAAGGCTCAGGCTCTGGATTTCTCAAGGTTCCTCAGACCCTTAAAGTTCATGATCATAAAAACAATAGGAGCTGATGTGCTCACTCAGACAAACTGCTGGTATCTTTGTTCCCTCCCTCAACTTAGCCTCTGAGCAAATAGCCTTCAATAAAAGCTGAGTGAAACAGGCCCTTGGGGCAGTCCCTGGAATCCCACAAATGGGCGGTGGTCCCCTGAGTTCCCACCTTTGAACACTCTAGTCTGTCTCTTGTCTCTTTCTTTCTCATCCTTTCTAACTTTATATTTCTCCGGTTGGTCCCCTCTAGTCCACAGGTCCCAGTGGACCCTGCCCCCATGGTGGGACCCTGACCTGACATTAATGCTCATGTTTATGATATTATTTGTATAACAGTTTATCATCCTACTTTGTAGACTACCTTAAGAGATAATTTATGAAGATAACTACTGAGTGTTTAATGAAAATTTTTTATTTGCATAGGGTTTTCCAGTGGCTTATGGTTTGATTAATGAGAGTGTCATTATTCCTAGAAGTTTTTATGTACACCAAAAGAGACAAGTTGATGATTTTTATAGAAAAATAAGTGTTACTATGCATATTGATTCCCATTTTACCCGCATTTTGTTCTTCCTAGGTTTACTGCCATCCTAGTTTCTCTATGATTAAGAAGATTCCCAGTTTTAAAACCAAGGAAGTATTGGATAAGCATTAAGTTGGCCACCCTATTCATAGCTCTTATTAATATAACAATTGCAATTATGCATTATATAGAGAGACTGGGAGACATGAATAAATGTGTTTATATATGTATATGAATATATACACACACATGTGAAAATTGAGATTGTGTCTGAATATTTCCATGATAATATTGCTAACCCAATGGCTGGTTTAGAGTAGATACTGAATATGATATTTATGAATTAAATGATTCATGACATTAATTAATAAATTCATAACATGTTCAAATAATGCAGCAAATATATGGTCAAACATGCTATCAATATTTACATACAAATTTCTGTTTTCAGAATATATTTTCCTACTTTCTATTATAGTAATTCATTGTATCCATATTTTCCCCACCCCATAGATACACTGTAATGTTCACCTTAGTTTAATCAAAGGTTTACTCTTCCTGCCACATCTGTAATAGAATCACTCCCCCAAGTACACAAACACTATCATCCCAATAAATAAAATGTAGAATTTGCATTTTTGAGTATGAAAGAGGTGTTTTCTGCTATGTTTTTCATTATTTATCTCTTTTTAAATAAATTTATCATTCCTCATTTTTATGAACTTGAATATTTGTCTTACTAGTAAGACTTCTTTCATAGTGATGACATTAACCTATTTTCTAAGTTAGACTTAACTTTTTCTTGGATTATGATTTGAACTGTTTATGATGTAGAAGATTCTATTTTGAAAATTTTTGTTTAGGTATTTCTCATAGTCAAACTTATTTATTATTTGTTTATATCTTCTGGCTCTGGTGTCATTTGTTAAGCTTAAAAAAATGTTATTTTTTAAGCATCAAAAGTGGTCCATGTGGTTGTCTGTGTAGGGACAAAGTCAAGAACACCTCACTATCCCAGTTACAAGAATGGTAGAGCTCACAGAATCATTGCAGGAGAGCATAGTTCAGTTGTAACACTTTCTCTGAGACAAAAATATCCCATTTGCAGGTTTTGTTACTGGTATATATGGTTTGTATCTATGATCCAGAACACCACTAATGCTTTCACAAGACCAGTGAGAGCCTCAGAACGTGACTGTACATAAGAATATAGATCCAGCCAATTACTCTACTCTAGAAGGGCGAGGAGACAAGCAAAGACTAAAATTAACAGACATCAGTATTCCTTTATGTGAGAAAACGTAATTCTTGTATTTATTCTTTTTCTTTTTATTACTACAAAAAAGGGAACTTGTACAACTCTATGCTACTTGGGATTACTGCTTTTGAGGGGTTGGTGCAAAAAAAGAAAATTACAAATATCATTTAAATGTCATCTGAGTAACTAGGGATTAAAAGAGGACGACAATTTCTATTCAATACACTTGGAATGGAATCGCCGCTGCCATTTTTCAGCGTATGTTTTTTAATCCATAGTGACACGGTACAAAGAAAAATACCACTGAGTGTAAATTGCTTGTATTTTTCAGTAAATACTAGTTTAGTTTTGGTAGTAAAATTTAGTGTGAAAAATGGATTATTTTCATGCTTTCCTTTGAAGATGGTGGCGGAATATGTTCACTTGTGATCCGAGTTCATGAAGTACAGAAGCGCTTAAAAAGATTACGGGTTTATGAGTTGCTTTAAGGTCAAGAAGTTAATCAAATGCTGGGAAAATAAAATATGTAGGTAAATGCCGAATTTCAGCATAAAAGGTGTAAAGTGGGCAGAGTTAAGCTAATCTTCTAAAATTATTGTCTGAAACCTGGAAACTTCAATTTTCATAAGAGCCAAAAATGAATCCTATAGAAAATCAAATTAAACATAGTAATTCTTAATTTGAAATAAAGGAGAAACAGAAGAGATATAGTTCTTTAAAATGAACATCCTTCATTGTTTTGAGTGATGTTAAACATAATCACAAATCTTTCCTGGCCTGAGGCTGCTTTGCAGAATCCGCAGGGACGCAGAGAGCTGCGTCTGCTCTTCAGGACAGGTCCCCTTCAGTTCGTCTGCCTGTCTCTCCAGGCGGTCTCTGCCTCCAGTTCTTCAGAACTGTTTACTCCCTTGTAGAATAATTTCTACATGCTTATGTTTGAGGCTGACAGGAACGTCAGAAGTAATTTAGTTTGACGCTTTTTGGCTGCAGAGGGCTATGCAGTAGAGTCCACTGGCTGGTGAAAGAGTCGGGGCTACCGCCAGATGGCGCCCTCTTTCCTTTTTTTCATTTGCTTCTTTTGGTAACAATTTACATATTCTAGATGGTAAGATTTTATAAAATATGCTGGGAGATCTGAACCCATAGAACAGTTTCCTAGAGGTGTACCCAGGAGGTTGTGGTACTGCACATGGCATTTTCTGAGCTCAGTAAATCATCTTTCTGACCCCTGCCCTTGAGGAATGATGGCATAAATTACTGGGAAGTGCGGCTTCCGAGGCAGAAACCACTGATCTCTCTTTGCTTGCTGTTGTTGTCACAGTGCTTGAAAGCTGACAGGTATTTCAAAAATATGTAATAAACAAACGTGAGGACATTTGTCTTTTAAGAAGAAGCCTATCTTAAAAGTTGTCCTTTCAGATACTTTGTAATTCTTCATGGAAATCTTTCTAATATGGATTGGACTAATAAATCTTTCTAATATGGGTTGTTATTCTTGTGCTAAAGTCTTTTATTAAACTGAGTTTGCCGTAAGTAATTTAGCTGGTCCCAGAAGACTATTAGGAATTATTTCTCTCCCATTAACATTTACTTCCCAATTGTATCAGCTTTAAACATCCTGCTACTATGTTAAAAACATTTCTTTTTTAAATTGAATTTAATAAAAAAAAAATGTGTGCTTAGTATGGACTTTTCATGTAATAGAACGTGAATGTCGCTATGTATTTATGTACTATCTTGTTCTGGAAAAGAATGATAACTTTCTAACCTCTCAACAAAAGTGTTATAGAATTAAATTAAGTTGGGTCTATCTGTTTGAACAATCTACTACAAATAAAAGTCAATAGGTTCAATAAAAACCTGACTATAAAACATTCATAGGGTACATGAACTTTGTAAAAATATTCCTCTATTAAAAGGCCTTTTTCTAATTTATTTCCAGGTTTGCCATCTTAAATTAGATAATGGCTAGTGGTAGCCTGTAGGATGCAAAAAGAGATTAGATAAGGAAAGGTGAGTCCTAACTTCAGACTCATTCTCTAAGGCATGATTCTTATGAATATGTGTAATTTCAACACGAGCCTGTATGAAGTTTTAGTTTTTTGAAGTGCCAACCTAGCCATGATTTTCAAGATCTTGTTCTATGAAACTAATTGACTATGACTGAGACCCTTTGGGAAAGGTTTCTCTATTCATTGCATTTTCTAATCATGAAATTACATCTGCATAATTATTATTAATAATATCAATAATTTAATTTAAATGTTTGAGTTAAAACATTAAATGCATATTCAAGAGAAGCCATGGGGACCTGTTACTGCAGCAGTAACAGAATTATAAAGAGAACAATTCAAGACAAAAATAATAGTGAAAATTGGAGCTTTCCCACTGCAAGAGAAGAGGAAAGATTTGATGCCACAACGCAGAGTAGTGGGTGGCAATAAACTGGTAGAGAGTCCAAGGAAAAGCTCATCTCCAATTATACGTGTATTTCAGCATGAAAGGCTTGTTCAAAACTTATTCCAGGAAGAAAGTAGAAGTGTTTGCTTTATTGGTAATATCAAAGAAATCCCCAATGTGATTTTCTTTGAGCTCAGAATTTAGTCTCAGATATAAACATTCATTATTTATTGGGCCAACCTATGTTCTAGGCATTTAAAATTTTAGAATCTAATCTGAGCTACTTAATTTGGGGCAGGTTTTATAGAGTGTGGTATCATTTCCTAGAAAAAAAAAATGTAGCAACAAACCTGAGCATATCAGGAATGTTGTCAAGGTCAGAGTGTCTGGGGATCAGGCCAATTGCTCCACAGAATTGACCGGCATTAGCACATATGATCAATCGACAGAAATGCCTCTCAGAGGTCATGAGACCAATCCCCATCTAATTTCCTCAAGGTCATGTAGGAAATATTGAAGTCTGCTGGCATCAGTATGGGATGGACTCTACCAGCATAAAGCTCAGTGGATCATGAAAAGTTCATGTAGGAAATAATGGGAAAGAAAGGAAGCAGAAATATCTTTTAACTTTAAAAATAGACATATATATCTTTCCAGATTTAAGAAATGAGGTGTTATATCCACTTGTTAACTACATGAAAAAAAAATTGTACATTTATCTATTAGTGTATGATCTTGCATTTTCTTGTGAAAAATAAAGACTTTGCACTTTCCTGAGCTAGTCATATAAAATTTTAAATGATATTTCTTAAGGCATTGTGCATATCAAAGGTGCTTAAAAATTCAAGATACTATGTCTAACTAAAAGGCATATGATTACAATATGCGTAATTCTTACAAATGATAATGATGATGATAGTTCCAACAGAGTTTACATGTGGCCCTGAATGTGGCAATAAAGAACTTATTCTAGGCTTAAAACCTGTTTTGGGTTTTATTTCCTTTTCAAATATTAGCTCAGTTCTACTTCTTGGCTATGGCATAGCATTAAATTTTTTTTTATTGGATTGTTTAATGTTCAGTTATTTCACTAGGTAAAAAAGTTAATGAGTCAACTGCAACAAAAAAATAGCCGGGCGTTGTGGCAGGTGCCTATAGTCCCAGCTACTCGGGAGGCTGAGGCAAGAGAATCACCTAAGCCCAGGAGTTGGAGGTTCCTGTGAGCTGTGATGGCACAGCACTCTACAAAGGGCAATAAAGTGAGACCATGTCTCTAAAAAAAAAAGAAAATAATGAGTCATTTTCAGGCCTGGTTTTGAGGCCTGTAATACTAGCATTTTGGGGTACTGAGAAAGGAGGATCCCTTGAGCTCAGAAGTTCGAGACCAGCCTGAGTAAGCAAGAAACCCAGTGTCTACTAAAAATAGAAAAATTAGCCATATGTAGTGGTGGGCACCTGTAGCTACTCTGGAGGCTGAGACTAGAGGATTTCTTAAACCCAGAAGTCTGAGGTTACTGTGAGCTAGGCTGATACCAGGGCACTCTAGCCTGGGCAACAGAGGGAGACTGTCTCAATATGATAATAAATAATAATCATGAGTCACGCTCTTACATTGGTCTAAAAGCATGAAATATTATTTTGATCCAGTTCACTGCTACTCATTTTCATTTTAAAAGTCATTTCTTGATATGTATAGGTGAGTGGTGAGAATAACTATGTTTATCAAATTAATAAATATCTAAATTAGTGTTTTTCTGAAAAACATTTTACCCCTTAGATCTCCATACTGTCCCTGTGTAAGTCATCAACAGTAAATAGAATTAAACTTACATTCTCTTAATATTGATACCATTCCTGGCCTTGCGAAGAGTTCTTTTGAGGAAGAGAGAAAATTCTTAGTTAAGAGGGCATTAAACGGAGAGTGTGATATGAGAACATGGGATCGAGGATTAGAAAGCTCTTTAAAGGACTTCTGCTCTAAACCGGAGTGGAAAAATCATGGAAGGATTTTATAGTGAGGAGGGGTATTTGTATAAATAAAGTATCCCTTTTATTCAATGAGGATAAATATTTCTCACCCAATATGCTGTTGAGAATAAAAAGAGTGACAAGAAAAATAAAATGCTTGAGTAAGTCAAAGGACCAGGAGGATGTGTTTCAGCAGGAAAAGACAGATGATCCTTAGGGATGTCTCCAGAGGTCAGCCTGCTCAGCTCCCTCCCCGTGCTGGGATCAGCGCACTGTGCTCAGATGTTTTGAATGTGGCCATCCAGCAATGAGTGGCTCACTTTTTTCCGAATAGTCCTTTCTGTGTTTAGACACCACTAACTTTTAGGTAACTTTTTCTTGCCATACTAGTTCTCTATTGTGTAACCAATTACCACAAACTTAGTGGCTGGAAACCACACAAATGCTTTATCTCAGTCTGATAAAGTCAGAAGGCCAGCACAGATTTTACTGGACTACAGTCAAGGTTCCAGTGAAGCTTTATTCCCTTTTAGCGGCTCTAGAAAAAAAAAAAAAAATCCCTTCCCTTACATTTTCCAGCTGGCAAAAACTACCCACATTCCTTGGCTCTCACGACCTTGATGTGTTTGTCAATCCTGGCCACCTTTTCCCATCTTCAGTGCTAGCACCATCGTGTCTCTCTGCGCCTGTCCTCTGTGGCCACATCTCCCTCTGTCTGACTACACCTGGGAAGGGTTCTTTCTGTGTAAGGATCACGTGATCAGATCAGGCACTTGATTATCTGGAATAATCTCCTCACCTCCAGGAGAGAGGGGATCATAACCTTCATTATGTGTGCAGAGGTCCCACGTGTCATATAAGGTAACACATTCTCAGGCTTCAGGGATTAGGACATGAACATCTTTGGGAGTCATTAGTCTGCCTACCACACTTGTATTAGGTTTAAAACTTTTGTGCATTGGCCATTGATTTACTATGGAATTGTGACAAAAATAGAGTCATCCTCTTCTTTTCCATATAGTAATTTTTCAGATTAATGTGAGGGCCATGTAATAATTGTATTAGAGGTTTCAACATAGGCTTCCCGGCTTTGTGTGCCTTTCATTGCATTCTTTTTTTGAAGTTCTTTGTTTCTCATCACCAGGCATAGTTTCAAGTTCATCACTTATCAACATTCTCAGGAAATATGCCACCTTCTGCAAAATTTTCTCTTGGAATACTGTGCCCTTATGAGCCACAGCCATATATACATTTTCAACATCCATCTTTCTATACATACAGAGAAATGCATTCAGATATAATCTGGAAATCATGAGCAAAGAGAAATTGGCATTTGTTTCCTCTACTAAATTATATTCTGATAATTTCCTGATAACATTGTCCTTTTCAAAATCTGAAAAACGAGTTCAGACAGATAATTATGTTTGTTGAAAGGGAAGGAATGAAACTCTTTCAAACAAGTTGATTTGAGTTTAGTTCAATGCTGCTCAATGTATTGAGCATTAATAGTACATTATGAAACAGTCTCCACCCCAAGGGGTTGGGAGTAATTGGGAATATGAACACAGATAAATTACCATATTATATTACAGTAAATGAAATGATAGATTGTTTACAGGGTGTCATGGCAATGTAGAAGGGTGGAAGAACTAGTCAATACCATTTCCTGGAATTATCACCTGAGCTAAATTTTAATAAATGAAAAGTTAAGGAAGTGTACTGGGTGGGGAAATAGCAAATAGCAAAAGTAGCAGCAAAAGCTCTACAGAACTGAACAGTCTGGCGTGGGTGTGTTTGGGAAATACCAATAAGCTCCTATGAACAGGAGTGGTAGGTTTAAATTCTAAACAGTGTTTACTTTTTGCCAGCTAACTTTTTAAGTGCTGTATTCTTTTAATCATCGAAAAATCCCGTGGGGTAGGCACTATAGTTATCTAAATTTACTGTTAGTTTAGGGAACCGAAAAAGACTAAGCAATTTACCTACAGCATGCAGAAAATCCAAAATTTAAAGCCATGGAAGTCTGAGTTCAGAGTTTCTATTCACAAACATTACACTATACTGGCTCTCAGGATTACCAGAATACAATATTTAAAGCGAAGACTGATGAAGACATCAAGAAATCTTAGCAGGAAGTTTTCTTGAAAAGCTTGAACTTCAGCCACCAGGTGGCAGGGTTTCCCCAATGGAGTTAAGTAAAGAGCGGGCGTCATGGTCAGGGTCCATGTCATTGTGGGTGGAGGGTGAGATAAGAGCAGTAGGCTACGAGGGAATTTAGAGACAGATAAGGGCACTGATCTGCATAAAATACAGCAATGGGTTACAGCAGGGTTAAAGAAAAATGCTGAAAATGAGAAGTAGGAAGCAAAATAACAGGATGTGGTGATAGTTTTATAAATGAGGATAGAATACAGTAACAAAGAACATGACTTGGGAGGATACGGTTTGAACGGCTTTTGAACTTGTGTAATTTACTTAGAGAACACATCGTGAAAGCAGAAACGAGTTAACACTGAACATGCTGAGACAGAGCTGCACGTGGGAATTCCAGGATCGGCCACGAGGTGGCAGCATCGGCACGCCTGCGTTGTCTTAACTCTGCTCAGCTGCACCCTCTGCGTGATTTGTCGGTATAATTTAGAATGCCTCAACAGCACAAAGAGTTCACTCCCTTTCTCCATCTCTATTGTATTATTACTGTCTGACCACACGATGGAGTCATTTCTTCACATTTCTTTATAGTTTTTTTTTTCTTTTTAAAGAAAATCCGTCTAGTTATATACCACCTGGAATGAAAGACATTTAAACTATTAGAATATTCCTCTGAAAACTCAGGTTCTGTTTGACAAGGAACATGAAAATTAAATCAATGAGTATTCACAACCAGGTTATGTATATTTAAGATAAAATTTGAAATTGTTGAAACATGTAAATTAATCCAGAAACATTGATCGTAAATGTTTTAGAGACATTTAGAAAACAAAAATAGGCTCGGCGCCTGTGGCTCATTCGGCTAAGGCACCAGCCACGTACACCTAAGGTGGCAGGTTCGAATCCCCAGCTCGGCCTGCCAAACAACAATGAAGGCTGCAACCAAAAAAAAAAAAAAAATGGCCGGGCGTTGTGGCGGGCGCCTGTGGTCCCAGCTACTTGGGAGGCAGAAGCAGGAGACTCGCTTGAGCCCAGGAGTTGGAGGTTGCTATGAGCTGTGATGCTATGGCACTCTAACCAAGGGGGATAGCTTGAGGCTCCGTCTCAAAAAAAAAAAAAAAAGAAAACAAAAATATATACCTACTTGAGAAAAGAATGCTGCTTCATAGTAAGGAACTTCATACAAACTCTGTGAGCCCGAGTCAAGTTTTGAATTTATCTAAAATAAGTGAGCAACTGTTTGCAAGCATATTATCAAGCTACATTCCAATTTGTGTATGTTTCTGCCAAGTTTTAATAAATATTACCAGAACTTATCAGTCTTTAACCTTTGTTCAGTAATGTTTTGGAATAGAATAATGAGGATGGCAGCTGCTGTTGGTAGAGCACCTCACAGTTTGCTACGCTTTGACAAACTTTATTTTGTGTGATGATGAAAGCCCAATTAAAGGTCTATTCACAGGAAAACATAAAGAGATGACTGATTCTGGGCAAAGAAAAAATTAGTACCATTACCTCCCTTCACCTGCAACGTATATTTATTACCTGAAGTAGTATATCTCTGCTACACCCTTGTTCCTTAAGAACGCGTCTTCAATTTAACATCAGAAATATGCCCCCAAAGCTTTTAAATTATTGTAACGATAGAAGCATATGTTTTTTGACGTATCTGGACTGGACTGAATTATCTTTAAAAAGACTTTCTCAAATCTTAAATCTTAAAATTTAATATTCCCCTTACCAGGTCAAAAATCTCTTCCATTTTCCTCATCAGCTGGTGGAGACCTTTTGGAATGATTCCTCTCCTAAAGTGTGATGCTTCTCTAATTCTCTGTTTAGAATTTAGGTACCTGAAATTCCTATCATACTGGTACATGGCATTTTTTATATTAAGCTGTTGTTTGGAAGAAACTTCAGCAGAAATAGTCATTCTTACCCTGCCTGTCATCTAACGCCTCTCCCACTGCTCTCTGGGGCTCCAAGTTCATGGGCAGATGTCAGTTATCTCATAGAAGGGGTGATACACACAACTTGCCTTTGTTCCCCCCACACCCTGTTCCCCTCCATTTTTTCTTACATTTCCTGCCACTTATTCTCAGTTTCTTTGTGCCTGTCTCCTTTACTTCTGTCTCTATACTCGGATAAATATCAGATTTGTTTCTCTATTTCATACCTGTTCTGTGAGCTCAAATGGTATAGGTGAAATTGAATTCTTAATGTCTCCATGTTCTCATCATGATGAATGGTATGGTAATCCATTCTCTCACTTGTTCAAGTCAGAAACCAGATACCCATCCCTTTAACACCATCTCCCTTTAACACCTCTATCTAAATCCAATCCTTCAACGTGCCTTATCAAATCTATTTCACATCCCCCCCCCCGAATTCATGTCCATCTCCACTGCCATTGGAGATAGAATCACTCTAAAATTCCCCACTGGACTGTCGCATTAGCTTCCTAATTGCTCTTGTGTCTCTTTTGTTCCTATTTCTATCTGTTCTCTGAAACTCCAAAGTAATCTTATAAAAATATAAATCAAAATAATGTCACTCAGTGTGTAATACCTTTCAATGACTTACTGTTGGATATAGAGTAAAATCCTCACTGCTAACCTTAACGTGGTTTGGTGCTTGCTGTTCCTCCTTAATTCAAGTTTGCTGGATGACAAACAAAAAGCGTCTTTGGCCTTGACAATTTCTTGTCAATTTCCATTGACAATTTCTATCAGTGAAACCAAAGTAGCATATTAAGGAAACTTGCAGCATATGAACACCTGATTTTTAAATTGCTGGGACATCAACAAATCTAATAATAACCACCAATAGTGGCCACCACTACATTATACAATATAGAAGAGGGGAAACTCTGACATTTCAAGTTGTTCAGACAATGAAACTTCCCAGTACTCCATTTGAGGACCTTTTATATCAAGCAACAACCTTCCTACAGCTAATGATGCCGTGAGGGTAAAATCCCAGAATTTAGATTCCAATATACACTCGTTAATGTATTTTATAAATATTTGTATGTTAATGTATTTTACAAATATTCATTCTTCTGGAATGTTTTTTAAAGCAGAACATGTGATTACACCTAAAAATTTGACTCAAATTATGATACACTAGAAGTGACTACAAAAAGAATCTCATTTGTTATGGAAATTGAATCTTATTAATGACTTACCTAGTCCCCTCCATTGTATGTATCGCCTTCTAATAACTATGTATTTTGTTCATCTATTGTCTGTTAAGCCTTATTAACAGACCTTATTAACCTTCAAATTAGGAAGCTGAGAAAGCTAAAGGCCAAAATATTTCACTGACCTTACAGAATTGCAAATTGTTAAATGATGGGGTGGTAGTGGCTGTATTCCTGGTGCCTTGCTCAGTGGCTACAGCAGAGAGGGTGCTCCATAAATGCCTGTGAATGAGAGAACTGTGAATATTATCAGGAAAACCACAATAATTTAATAAATTAACCCGTGTTTCCCAAAGAATTCAGTCTTAAACTACAAGAAGAAAAACTTACAAATGAGTGTAGATTTTCTGAAAATCAAGGAGTTTTAGACAACAATGGAAGATTGAAACATGCAAATGTTTTTATTATCAACAGCTAACAATAGAAATGTGTAACAACAGGCTGGTGACCTTGACCCTAATCCCAGGCAAAATTCTAGAAGACATATACTGGCTAATACACAGGATTATTTGTACAATTTGAACAACTGTTGCTTAAAGGCAGAGATGTTTCACTAACAAATCCAAATTGGCATTATTCATTTCTACCATTAAACAAATTCAGTGTTCATCACCTTCAGGGTGGTGATGTTCAGAGTTGGGCCTTTGGGAGGACATCAGGTCATGAGGATGGGGTTTTGATGAATGGAATTACTACTCTTACCATGGAGCTCATTCTTCCCTTCCACCACAGAGGACGCCTCAAGAAGATGCTCTCTGTGAACCAGAAAGTAGCCCTTACGAGACACCAAATCTGCCAGGGGCTTGATCTTTCCCTTTCCAGCTTCCAGAGCTGTGAGAAACAAAAGTCTATTGTTCCTGAGCTACCCAGTTCATAGTATTTTGTTACAGCACCCCAAACTGATTCAGACATATCACTTCTATTTCCTGTGTCTTTAAAATGGGAAGAAAAATTTTGTGAGCTACGTTTTTGCTATGTTAAGGAAAGATCATATTATTAGAAGTACATTCTTGAATTTGTGAGCAGATGGGTGTACCAACAAGTGCAGCCTTGCTCCAAGTCCCATTTCATATGTCACTTTGATAGTGGGAGGTAAATGAGAACCTAGAAATTGCTTTATCATATCCCACGAGAAGATAAATAAAATAGTCAACTGAGAAATTGAGTTGTGACTTTGTACTCATACTCAGATACATGTGTACACACAGAGAGAGATACATGTGCACACAGTTGTGACTGTGTACTCATATTCAGATACGTGTGTACGCGCACAGAGAAATAGACGTGCACACAGTTGTGACTGTGTACTCATACTCAGATACGTGTGTACACACGCACAGAGATACACGTGCACACAGTTGTGACCATGTACTCATATTCAGATACGTGTGTACACACACAGAGAGATACACATGCCCACAGTTGTGACCGTGTACTCATACTCAGATACGTGTGTACACACACAGAGAGATACATGTGCACACAGTTGTGACTGTGTACTCATATTCAGATACGTGTGTACACACACAGAGAGATAGACGTGCACACAGTTGTGACTGTGTACTCATACTCAGATACGTGTGTACGCGCACAGAGAGATACACGTGCACACATTTTCTACTCTTCTCTCAACTTTCCATCTGAACTTTGCATTTAGCGTATTTCATTACAGTGGTGACCTTGACTTATTCTAGCTGAGAGTAGAGCTAAATTCTATTATTTTGTAAAGAACCCCACAGAGAGAGTATTGGAAAGACAGTTTCGTAGAGTCTTATAAATATCTCCAAATAGCATTACTTTGAATAGGAAATTAAGGAGAGCTTTTTCCCAGGGGAATATACAGTATTTTTATTTCAGCAACATTGAATTCCCACTGCTCAGAATTTCTATGGCCTTGAGTAAGTTACCGATTCAGTACGATACTATTTTGAGAGCACTGCTGTATAATGTCTTCATGCTGTATGTATCATATTTCCATTCAGAATGGAATAGATTTCAATTTAAATATCTCTCTTACAAATGCATCTGATAGCAACTGCAACTGGATGTGCTTTTTCTGGCCATAAAATTGGAGGGTGCAGCTGTATATCGAGATGTATAATGAACTAATTTCCTTCCCACATCTGACAGAATTGGGAATTTTTCTCAGATATTGCCTGTGGTAGATTAAAATTTCAGAGACACAATCTTTAGTGAATCTCCATTTCATGTACTTTTGTAGAGGTGTACTATACACTACATCTGTATTACTTTCAAATGTTCTGTTTCAGCAATAAAGTTTAAAACTAGACGACTCCACAGCCTGACAACTCCTAAAACGAGTTGGAACATTAGGAGAAAACTGCTTTTCACATCAGATAAATAACGTGGAAATTGGCTTTTCCCTGCTTTCTTTTGCCCTTGTTTTTTTACCTTTATCTGGACAATTTAGAATCGCAAAAGAGAGCTGTTCATATAATAAAAAGCCACATCTTTGAATTTATTTGATATTCACTTGAAAAATACAGCAATTTTTTACAAAAGATGATCCTTATTAATTTCATAAATATCCTTATGATAAAATTTTATTTCTTTTTGAGAGAGAATAGTAGCCAATCATGTCTATTTAAGACAAAAAATAACAGCAACAACAAAGCAGTTAAAGAGGCTGTAAGGCAATACTAGATGAAGATTAAATTTCATATGTCATTTAAGAAATGAAGACAAGCAGCTTATTTTTGCATCCAGGAGAATTTCGCTGGTCGTATCACTTCCATATGAGGAAAGATGAGTGTGCCTGCATCTGACGTTGTCACCGTTAACATAGAAGCATGCTGCTATCGTAGAAAGATCCACCAAAGTCATTGTAATCAAAGTTAGATTTGAATCTGGCTCACAGTTTTATTTATTCTGATTGAGAGCAAGATACTTAACATTTTTAAGTCCTGTCTTCAAAATGGAGTCATAGATTTGTATCTTAAGAAAGATGACTAATGATAAAATTATTAGCATTAATAACTTAGCACAATTCTTGCCAAACAGAACGCCTCATTACTTAGTAGGTTTCACCATAGCTGTAGTTCTAAGGATTGCCAGTTAAACTAAGCACTGGCTTGAGAGTGTTGATTTTTATACTAGATTAGAGTTAGATTAGTATTTTCATCGTTAAGCCTTTTTATGCATAATTTTCTGGACCTAAATAAGAGTACACATAATGGTAACGTGTTCTAAGCACACGGACTTGTTGCTGCCCCTCAACAGTTCCTCTTCATTTTTGCTTCTCCTTTTCCCCTCCCCACTTTTGACTGGCAACCTCTGTTTACCAGAAGAGCCCTTCAGAGGTCTACGCATTCAGGAAGCCCAGATGAACCACCGTGTCTTCACGAAGGCTTTTCATAGGGGACTATTAAAGTAAATCAGTCCCTCTGTGCCGTTCCTCTAGTGCTTGTCATTTTCTTAAAATTTTAAATCTGTTTATAAAATCTTGGCCTGTCCCGTTAGCCTGTGAGCTGCTCGCCCCAAAACACTGCACACACACACTCAGTTCCACACTCTCTCTAGCTCATAATAGACTCTCAGGTCCTCAGCACATTCATTCATTAAGGTCTCAGTTTTCTAGCCATTTCTCTGTGCAAGGCAATGAGGGTGATTCCAGAATTTCATCTTCTTTCCTGGCTGGCTCATGATACTGGTGTTTCAGGTTCTTGGTCTCGGCAGTTGGAAAAATGAATCCACAGACCACAGATCAGTAGTAAGACAGGATTTATTCATAGAAATGAAGAATACAAAACCTACAAAAACCAAAGCTCCTGGCAGAGAGAACCCAGGTGGGGAACAAGCTCTCTTACTCCCTCTCTGAAGTCTGTCTGCCAGCTCTCTGCTCAGGGATATATATAGTCACAGGGGGGTGTTTTGTCCAAAACTCAACGTTTATTTTTAGGTCATAGGTCCTCTACTGTTACAGCCAGCTTACCATTCAACAGCTGGGGGCAGAAACTCACAAGCCCTGGAAACGCATATGAAATTGACCAGGCCATGAAATTGACAAGCCCTAGAAAAGGTGGGTTTTCCCCTTCCTCTATAAGTGCACAGGGAAGGAGACACCAATGTGTCCCCTACAGTTGTCTGGCCCCTTGGTTACTGGAGCCTCCCAGGCCCCCCACCCACCCTCCAGCCCACTGATTTCATGGGCTGCCACCACACCAACGCCACCAGGGCTAAGGCGGCAGGTCTTGGCATCACCTGTCCTGTATCAAGGGCACAACTGTAAATAAGGTATCTCTAATAATAGATAATAATAAACAAATATTTGTGTAAACTAAAGATTTCACGAGTCTAGTTGGCATATTTTAGTAGCCTCTGCCATTAAGAACACAGCCATGAACCTGAAAAAAGGGATAAAAACAATTCTGATAAAGACCATGTCTACTCTGTAGGAAGTGTAGTCCTCCAGTCAAAGGATACTGACTTACTAATATGCATACGTACAATTAAATTAAGGGATTAATAAATTACTCATCTGGTTTCCACTGGCAACTATTCTTTTCAGGTCTATGGACCACAGATTATAATCAAGACACAGCAGCAATCACTGGAAGCTAGCTTAATGGCAGTGATGGCATTACAAAATGCTAGCAGTTAAGAATGATACAGAATAAATGTCAGTACAAATGGCAAGCTGGGCCTCTTAGTGGGAGGGTAACCAACTCCACCCATGCCAATAAACTCTGAAGGATTTTTGTGGAGCAGAAATAAGGTAAATGTCACCAAAGGAAGAGCCAGCCATTGACAAAAATCCTTTGTAGCTATAAAATTACTCTGCATTAGCTAAAGTGACTGCAGTCGGCCGGGCACAGTGGCTCATGCCTGTAATCCCAGCACTCTGGGAGGCCGAGAAGGGCAGATTGCCTGAGCAAAGGAGTTCGAAAGCAGCTTGAGCAAGATCACATCTTGCTAAAACTACTACTCTATTAAAAAGAGAAAAACTAGATGGGCATTGTGGCACCTGTAGTCCCAGCTATTTAGGAAGCTGAGGCGAGAGGATAGCTTGAGCCTGAGAGTTTGAGGTTACTGTGAGCTATGATTCTAGAGCACTCAGTACCAGGAAGACAGAGCAAAACTCTGTCTAAAAAAATAATTAATAAATAAAGTGACTGCAGTCATCATTGCATCAAAACCGCTGCAGGAATCTGAAGGATGACACACTACAACATTTAACTATGTGGCTTTCACTTGAACTGGAGATCATAATAACACAGGACAGGTGGCAGCCCAACCAGCTGAGCTGAGCTGGAGGACCAGCTTCCTTAGCCCTGGGGGTGCTGCTGCTGCAGCAGCTGACGGGAACCACAGTGGGCTGGAGATGGGGGGACATAGGAGGCTCCGGTAGCCAGAGAACTGCTAAGGAGACACCAGCACCTTAGGTCTCTCTCCCCGTGCTCTAATGTCTAGACAGGGAGCCCCACCTTTCCTAGGCCTGGTCAATTTCATGTAAGTTTTCTAGGCCTGAGGGAAGGGATTGTAGCCCTTCATTAACTGAGTTCCCGCCCCCTTCAGCTAAATGTAACAACTGAGTTCAGGCTGAATCTAACTTTAGAGGCACCCATGCCCCTGCTAAATGTAACAATTGAGTTCTGGCTAAACTTTGTATACCCCAGAGCGAAACAGAGGGAACTAGAGAGGTTGTTCCCTGACCCGGGTTCTCTCTGCCAGGAGCTTTGGTATTTTTGTATTCTTTTCTGTAAATAAATCCTGTCTTACCCCTGATCTGTGGTCTATGGATTCATTCTTCAAATCACTGAGACCAAGAAGTCTTGAAGATGAAAGTCCAGTATCAATAGCAATGCCTCCAAGTTGGGAACACTCTGAAATGGGTTTTACAAGCTATCTTTACCAAAATAGGCATTCTGTTATATAACTCTCTAGACCAGATTTCTTCATGAATAAATAAAATCTTACCTTTTTTTTTTAGAGATAATTAAAAATCACATTGTATATATTGGGAAAATTCAGTCAAGACCCAGGGTCACTGAAGCATCACTTAATTAATAATTAATAATAATATTTGGTGTAACATGCGAAGAGAGTTATCATATGTCTGGCACCTTGGAAGTGCTTAGGGATAGAAGCATTAGATTCACAATGGCCCAAACTAATATTCTAGTAAGCATAGGTAGTAAATAGCTGACGGACTGTCGTGCTCACCAACTAGGACTCAACTTGAGGTATAGTTTTTGAGGTTATCAACATCTAAATTGTAGTTGAAGCCATAGAATTAGATATGGATGTCTCCAGATAGAGTGTATCAAGTAAGAAGGCAGGCAATTTCGTAGAATTACAGTTTAGACCATGGAAAAAATTCAAGAAAATACTGAAGAGATGTCAAAAACATAGGAGAGAAATCATGATGCATTGTGTCATACAAGGAGAAGAAAATTCCAAAGACTTGGAGGAGGCCAATGTGTTGAAGTAACAACCAGTATTCTTTTTTTTTTTTTTTTTTTACAACCAGTATTCTTAAACTCATTCTATTTTAACTAAATGATGGGAGTGATAAACTACTGTGTTCCTGTAGGTTATTTCCACTGCTGTTATTGAGATACAGCCTTTAGTCCTGTAAGCCACACTCAAGGATCTAATGCTGTCTCTCGGAAGTCCACACCTAGTTAGGAAGAGCCTTCTGTGTGCCAGATAATGAGGGTACAAGGGTATGCAAGATAGTGATCATTCCTGATTTCTGCCATTGTCAAGTAAATATCCTGTTTACTAAGGGTGATGCTTATTGAACATTTACAATGAGTTAAGGTACTTTATAAATGTTCGCCCATTTAATTCTTACAATTCTACAAAAAAACATGTTCTATTATTATCCCCATTGTACTGAAGACAACCTGGGGACATCAAAAAGTGAAACAATATGTAATTACTATGATATATGGGAGAACGGTAAACTATGTCCCATTATGTAATGCTTACATCCCTTCCAATTTTCCATAACATCTGCCATTTTCTCTAAGTCCCAACTTCTATGGCAGAGCCATTCCCAGATTCTCTAATCATTTTTATGACAGTTTTAAGGACTTTTGCTTTCTGGATAAATTCTCCAGGGTATGCTGTATACGGATAACAACCTCTTTTAAAACATTTCTGAATATACATTTTTGAGCACAGTAAGATAATCAGCTCTCTTATTGTGGGAACTTCAGTTTTCCTGACATGACATTCAGCTTTTTAGCAATTACATATACTGCTGAGAGATTTACTTAAAACTTGTAAAAACCTCTAGCTCTTTTCATATGAAGTAAAACCATACCATCTTGTACTTAGATGTAAGGTAATTATGTCTCTAAGTCCAGGAGATACAATAAAATGACCCTGAAAGGACAGATCTGGGAGGGACCTTCTTTAATACAGGGCTTTCAGTATAGGGCCCTGAGATGTAAGTCTTCAATGTTAGTTCCTCTTACTGTTAGAATAGTGTGATGGCTCAAGGGAGTTGCTGAAATAATTGGAAAGAGCGAGGAAAGTTTTAGGAAGAAAGGAAAAGTTTATTAATGACCTCCATAGCAGACCAGGACAGGTCCCAGTGACTGAAGGATCATGGAAAGTGCAGTTTGGGGTTTTACACTCAACTTTGAGGAGTATCAGCTACTTCTTGGAAGCCCCTCAGGATCTTAATTAACTCAGTTCTGAAAGGTGTACCCTGCAAGATCTTGATAACAACACACCTGCAAGGTCTTAATCAGCCTCATTCTCATCATAGCCCAGGTTGGCCTGACCTAAAACAATCCAAAATAGCCCAACTATATCCGTCATCAGCCCTGCTCCTCTGCAGTTTACTATCGAACATTACTACTAGTCTTTTGTTCTAGAGACAAGGAAATAGAATTCAGCTTTCTCACTTTCCTCAGTAGACTTAATCTTCTATAACCTAATACATGGACTTAGTGTATTTTTTGTTTCCTCAGTATAAACAAAACTACAAAGTACTTTGGCTTTGGAATCTGTGCTAATCTTTAGTTTGCAACACTGACAGTCTTTCAGTTCCTCTAACTTGTCCCCCTCTTCCTTGTTAACTTGAAATTTTTCTATCATGTAGAGTGTCCTTTCCCAACAAGAGTCTATTTGAATGTCTGGTAGTAATACACATTTTATTTAGAGCTTTGGTTCTTTCTTTCTTTATCAGAATTACCAGATAGTATCAGAATTTAATTTTGTACACTTGTACGAAAAGCCACTTTCGGCAGCGCCTGTAACTCAGTGGGTAGGGCGCCGGCCGGATACACTGAGGCCGGGGGGTTTGAACCCAGCCCAGGAGCAGCTAAAACAACAATGACGACTACAACAAAAATAGCTAGACATTATGGCAGGCACCTATAGTCCCAGCTACCTGGGAGGCTGAGGCAAGAGAATCACTTGAGCCTAAGAGTTTGAGGTTGCTATGAACTGTGATGCCATGGCATTCTACCCAGGGCAACCTAGTGAGACTGTCTCAAAAACATAAAAAGCCACTGTCCTTTTTAAGAGAACTATCTAAAGCCATTATCCTTATATTTGCTCTAAGATGTTTGAATCTACTCTCCTAAAACTTGGAAGAGTGATTCTATTTTGGATAATATACATTCAAAGTGGAAATGTACTTTGCCCCTGTAGTTTGATAGATACAAGCAAGTTACTTTAGTATCACAGAATAATCCTTCCTGTGAGAGATGAAGTATAAGTAGGAAAAATTAAGAAATATGCATGTTTCTTTCCTAACAGTAAAGGCATCCAGAAGCAGCCATCATGATCATTCTCCCCACGTTACATCTTGATTCTGAAAATTGGGTGATCTGTATTAGGACAATATGCCATGTCCTCTGTCTAGCTGGACAGCCTGTAATACCACCAAAGAATAACACTTCACACTCTCCTTTTATCATCACCCAACATTCTTCTACTTTTTTTCACCTTCAGATTCTCAGATATTTTATAAACATTTTTCTTGTTGACAAACAAGGCTATTCCATGCTTTCAGACTGGTTTCTTTTACTCAAAGAAAATCCTTTTATTGCTATAAAAATCTATCAGTGGGAGTGATGCGTATTATATTCTTTTGAAAGTGAGGAGTAGAAAAAATATATAGCTGTATCAAAGTACATGTTTAAATGTATATAAATAGAAGGTAATACCATGTTTCTTGAAGAAAAAAATACCTTTTCACTTGTTGCCCAAACAGAATGGCTCTTTTTGCTAATATTCTGTGATCACTGGTCTTTATCTGTGGAAGCTTGAGCTCAGTGTCGTATCTGAAAATAAGAAGAATTAAAGTAGTATTTTACCTTTCAGAGAATGTACATATGTAGATGCTTGGCAAAAAATTTATTACTCTATTCACAGTGTCTTGCCTTAAAGTTGCAAAATTCTTGAAGTCAGTGATTCATTTGATGTTGCAGACTTTTCAATCTAAACAAAAACAATTGAATAAAACTCCATAAATTCAATTCTTTTTTTTTTTTTTTTTTTTTTTTTTGCAGTTTGTGGCCAGGGCTGGGTTTGAACCCACCACCTCTGGCATATGGGACCAGCGCCCTACTCTTTTGAGCCACAGGCGCCACCTAACAATTTTTGGGTTTTTTTTTTCTCGGATACTTTTGCTCTTTCAAACCAATATTCTTAGGTATTTAAGGATATCAGGAGTTAGATTTCAAACTACTGCTGTTTCTAGTTAGTAACAATAGTGGTGAATACATTTGCCTTGTGTTTTATTTTTAATAAGTCTGATTCCCTGCCTACTGTCCACACCTTTGTGCCTTGCCATCTCTTTGCCCAGAGGCCCCGAAGAAGCTCTATTTTTCTTTAAAGTCTAATAGTTTGGGGGATATGTCTTAGAGTTGCTTATATAAGTTCAATTTTTCTGAGTACCTATTTGACCCTTTCAAGATGCTGACTCATGTCTTATTTTGTTTTCTGTAAAGTTTTTTTGGATTATACAGACTTTTTATTATTATTATTATTTCAACTTAAGAGGAGAGTACAAATGTTTGGGTTACTTTGTTTTCAATTCTAAGGTAAAGTTCAAGGCGTAGCTGAGCACTTCACCCATGAGCCATGCTGAACACCTTCAACTGTGCACCTTAGGTGAGATCTATATTAAGACAATATCCCTCCTGCCCTCCTTCTCCCTTCTCTCTCCTCCCCTTTGCTAGACCATATTTGGGTTTTATCTTTCATGTGGGCAGGCAGTTATTTACATAATGGTTTCATATTAGTATTGAGTACATTGGATAATTTTTTTCCATTCTTGAGAACAATGGAATTCTTCCATTTTTCCATACTTTACTAAGAGGAATGTTTTACAACTCCATTCAGGTAAACATAAAAGATGTAAAGTCTTCATCTTTTTATGGCTGAATAGTACTCTGTGGTGTAATATGCCACAGTTTCTCAATCTATTCATGAGTTGATGGGCATTTGGGTTGCTTCCATGATTTAGCGATTGTAAACTGAGCTGCAGTGAATATCCTGGTGCAGATGTCCTTGTGGTAAAATGATTTTTATTCTTCTGGGTAGATCTCAAGTAATGGGATTGCAGAATCAAATGGAAGGTCAACTTCTAGTTCTGTAAGAATTCTCCATACTTCCTTTCATAAAGGTTGTACTAGTTTGCAATCCCACCAGCAGTGTAAAAGTGTTCCCTTTTCTCCACATCCACGCCAGCATCTGCAGATTTGGGAGTTTGGGATGGGGGCTCTTCTCTCTGGAATTAGATGCTATCTCAGTGGTTTTGATTAGTATTTCTCTGATGATTAGGGATAATGGGCATTTTTTCACGTGTTTGTTGGCCATTCGTCTGTCATGTTCAGGAAAGTTTCTGTTCGAGTCTCTTGCTGACTGATAAATGGGGCTGTTTACCCTTTTCTTGTTGATTAATTTATCTGTAGATTCTAGTTTATCAGCCCTTTGTTAGGTTCGTAACATGCAAAAATCTCCTCCCATTCTGAAGGCCATTTGCTTTAGTGGTGGTACCCATAGCTGTGCAGAAGCTTTTTAGCTAAAAAATCCTGAAGAGAGTGTGAGGGAAATGCTTGACAAAATCAGCATATGAAAAGATTTTATGAAGAAGACCCCACTGGCAATTGCAGCTACACCAAAAATAAATAAATGGAATTATACAGTAGTTTTAAATATTAGTTGCTTTCACTGATTGTGATATCCTTAGTCAAGATATCCAGATGCTCCTTATAAAAAAGGATGGTTTCCATAGAAAGAATGTTTCTAAAGAGAATAATGTTCTCTTTAACATTATTATTTTCCTTTCTTTAAAATCTCATTTTCACTCCTCTGGTTTTCTTTATCATCAAAGACCTTTATAGAATTCTTATTTTAATTCATTCTTTTTTTTTTTTTGGACTGCTTGTAATGTACTCTTCATTTCTGACATATATATGTGTGAGAGAGTGTGTGTATTTTTTCTTTTCTTTTCTTTTTTCTTTTTTTTTCTTTTCCTTTTTTTTTTGAGGCACTGTTGCCCAGGCTAGAGTTCTGTGATGACAGCCTAGCTCAGAGCAACCTCAAACTCCTGGGTTCAAGAGATCCTCCTACTTTAGCCTCCCAAGTAGCTAGGACTACAGGCATGTGCTATTATACTCAGCTAATTTTTCTATTTTTAGTAGAGACAGGGTCTTACTCTTGTTCAGGCTGGTCTTAAACTCCTGAGTGCGAGCAATCCACTCCTCCCAGAGTCCTAGGATTACAGGTGTGAGCCACCACATTTCTGATATTTGATCTTTGTTCTTCTATTTTCTTTCCTGGGCTCGAATAATTCTCACTTCATTTCTTCCTATTTTTATCCTTTCTTGCTCTCAGTATTTACTTTTCTAATTCAGCAATTTTAAAACTATTTCCAGGTGCTTATTTGATAATATTTAATTACTTTGGTGTATTGTGTTATAGTTCTCTTTGTTTCTTTGGTTTTGGGGGAGAATTTTCATCAGCTGAAATGTGTTCATCTACTTGTATTAATTTTTTTTTTTGTAATAGTTTTGTGTAGAGACAGTCTGTTTTTCTCTCTTGCTATACATTTCATAGATTGAGAGTACCCACTTTTTTAGTTTTGCCCTAATTCATGCAATTTCTTTTATGAGTGATGTTTTGGTGGGAGTGTGGTGAGTAAAGGGATTGGAGTAGTTTTTTCACTATTTTTTTCTCTGGCTTCTTTGTTTCTTTTCCTTCAGAGCTGTTGATCCATATTGTATGTCCCCCTTTTTGTGTATCTGACCCTTTCCTTCTCCACCCAATCAATGACTTCTGCAGATGCTACTTCAACTGCCCCTTCCTTTCCTGAAACCCAGTGCTATGAACTACATTTTGGCATTGAATTTTCTCTTTTAGTAATGGTTTTGTTAGTGTTGTATTTTTTTTATTAAGTCATTTGTACATAGATCATAAATACATTTATGCCATTATAGGATTTAATGTGTTGATTATTTGTACAAATTGGAGGGCTTATATCCTACTAATTAACGTAGCCTTCACCTCATTTACCCAATTACAGCACTAAGATATTTGTGTTCTACACCTGATAGATCCAACTTATACTTGCAATATGCTCCATAGGTGTGGTCCCCCTATTAGCCCTCCCTCCCTCTATCGTCCCACCCCCCTCCCTTCTCCTCTCCTCCCCTTCCCTCCTTCATCCTAGGCTACAGTTGTGTTTCACTTTTCATATGCAAGTATGAGTGATTATAAATTGATTGCACAGTAGTACTGAGTACATTGGATATTTTTGTGTGTGTTTTGTATTTAAATCATCTCCATGTTTTCACTCTTTTTTTAATTCTTAAGACTCCTTTCCTCTCCACACCCACAGGCTTTTAGGGCAGGCAATAGAAATATTCTTAGAATGTTTATTTTTTCTGCTTACAGGTTATTTGAAAGTTACTACATTTTCTGCTTACTCATATTTCTGAATGAATAGATCGTCTGTGGTTTTATCTGATTGTGTTGTTTTGTTTAGGGAAGGTCAATGGGCAGATTTCAACTCAGGCAGCTACTATTTTTCTCCAAACCCATAAAACACATAGTTCTTCAAGATCTGAAGTAGAGTCAACAGAGGAGATATTAATGAGAAAACTCTACTAAATAAAGTCTTGGAGGATAATAGATAGTTATACAGGGGGATCTGGATGGGGATACATGTCAGACAAAGGAAAGAGCAGGATGGTCCTGAGGTATGTGCTTGTCTGCCTTGTATGAGGAACAGAAATGAGGGGATCTGGACTGAATGATGGAAATGGATCTGTATACGGGAGAAGAGAGTAAGTCAGAGATGTGAGGGGATCAGGTGTATTTGTAAGGGCTGAGTTAATGTGCCCAAGGATAGCAGTTGGGGGAAGTGGCATTCAAATCTACCTGCCTTCATACTGCACAGTCTTAGCACAATATAATGTTGCTATTTGCAAAGAGCATTTATTAAATTTATCTATAATAAAATATAACTCCAACTCTGAGTTTTAGTCTTAATAAAATTATTTCCAGAGTGGAAGAATGATAGATTTTATGGATTCGATTTATCTCTGGTATTTACCTTTCCTTTGAGCCTGCCATGAATTTCTACCACATCCCAATACACCCTTAGGAAGGGAAAATTGAACCTTTTTAACAAGGGTTTCAAAAGAAGCAGCCCTTTGCTTTATATTCTTTATCCCTTTCCAAAAGGTAGTAAATATAAACATCTAGGAAAATAAAGCTTTATTGTAAGCCAAAAGGAAATGGATTGAAATAAATACTACTGTTTCTAATAAAAGCTATACTCCATTATTACATATTATTAATAGTAATAATTAATATTATGACTATGTTGTGATGTTACTACATATTATTACATAATATGTTATATGTGATATATATATATACATAATATATATCATTAAGATTATGTAGTGCTTACAATATGCTAGTAATTTTTATAGTTGCTTTACAAACATTAAATCAACCTCGCTAAGAACTAGATGAATTGGCTCGGCGCCTGTGGCTCAAGCGGCTAAGGCACCAGCCACATACACCTAAGGTGGCGGGTTCGATTCCAGCCCAGACCTGCCAAACAACAATAATGGCTGCAACCAAAAAATAGCCAGGTATTGTGGTGGACACCTGTGGTCCCAGCTACTTGGGAGGCTGAGGCAGGAGACTCGCTTGAGCCCAGGAGTTGGAGGTTGCTGTGAGCAGTGAAGCCATGGCACTCTACCCAGGGGGACAGCTTGAGGCTCTGCCTCAAAAAAAAAAAAATAGCC
>CAUYQV010175799.1:0-15591 GCA_963574575.1 Galagoides demidoff
ATCTTACAAGGGTACAAGTGAATCTTTCTATGAGTAGAATATGAACGTTTTAACACAATAACTAAGAAAATGACATGAAGGCTATGTTAACCAGTTTGATGGAAGTGTTTTGGATTGTGTGTGAAAACACCACACTGTACCCCAGAAGTACATTAATATACACAGTTACCATTCAATTAAAAAAAAAAAATACAACTTACTAGGCTACTAGTTTTCTAGATGGTAAGGGGTTCAACACAACAGAAGACCTCACTGATACATCATTTCTTAACTTGAGACTGACATTTCACGTCCTCCATGCTCTGCCTAGAGCTCTCTGAAGTAACTGGCTGCTACCAGAAGCCAGCTGGGACGAGACTAGGTGGTGAGGCAACATCCCTCATTTCATCTTTGCAGCTACACCAGTTCCCACAGTCTGACAGAGGTGCTTGGAAAAGTTTGAGGCTCTACACTTATCTTCTGCTAAAACTGACAATTCTATAATTGCTTGGATTTGGATTATTGAATCAGTTGAATTTTTCAGCCTCGGAAGGCCCCAAATCACCAACCCCCAGTCATCTAATACTGTCTTAGGCACAGAATCCTTGGGCAGAGCTGTAGTTCCTTTCATTTCTACTTGTGAACTAGCCTGAGCTCTCCTCTCTCCCGTGGAGCTTCTCAACAAGACAAGAACCAGCCGACAGACATTGAATTTGTTCCCACTCATTCTCCTGAAGTTACTGGCTCAATTGGCCCCTAATTCGGTTGTTCCAGTTATCACAGGCATCTTGGCTGCCATTTTGCCACACAATTTAAAAAAAAAAAAAAGCCTTCTCCCTTAAACTCTGCAATGTCTGTATCCTTAAAAACATCAGACAAATGCATCTATTTACGTTTCTGTCCTATGCAGTACACACTCTACTGCATAGACCAAATTGTGTATTAGTTAAGATACAGGTTCAGCTGCATGAAATAGAAGTTGGAGTTAACATACCTTTAGATAGAAGCTAATTTCTCTCTTTCATAACAGCAACAAAAGGAAGAAAGGGGGGATGAACAGTACAGCCCCTTCCTTCAAGGTCTTTGGAAGTATCATATCATTTTCACTTACAACCACCTGGCTAGAACGTAACCCATGGCTACTAAGTGCAAGGAAGGCTAGGAAACGGATGGTCATGTACTCCCCCACCCCACCCCCAAAATCCCATGATTTTCTTACAATAGAAGAGAAAGAGAAGGGAGACCAGAGACAGCCAGCTTCCTCTGCCACTCTTCCCAAGTCTTTCTCCTCATTTAATGGAGAACATCCAGGCTAATTCTCCTAAGACAGAATTCCCACATAATTTACTTAATCAAGACTGATATGAACCCCTAGTGCTCAGTACATAACACGTCAGTTCTCTGGGCCCTGAGGCTCCTCAGCCATACTTCTTTCAAAGCCAAGCTCAAGCACAGGCCACTCCAGCCTGGTATCTCCACTCTCTGAATGGTCAGCAACCCTGTGTAGCATTTGATTGTTCTCTAATGTTTAGCATATAAATATTTTATCTATAAAGACTGATATGGTCCTCATTACAAGAAAGTTTCAGGATTTATCTTTTTTTGCCCCAGAATATATATGAAAATGGTAATCTCAGGGAATGTTTAAGAAATAATGCTTGATAGGTCAGAATCCTAAGTCCTTAAATGTGCAAGAATTAAAAGGTCAATAACTTAAAAGTATAACAAAGAATTTTTATTTTTTCCAATGCCATGGTTTGGTGAATGTACTATATAGGGCTGAATTTTTCCTACAGGTAAATTTCTAAAAGTTCATAAATACATTATTTCTTTTCAAAAACATGTATTTCCTGGCTTGATGCCTGTAGTTCAGTGGTTAGGTCGCCAGCCACATACACCAAGGCAGGTGGATTCAAACCTGCCCGGGTCTGCCAAACAACAATGACAACTGCAACAAAAAAATAGCCAGGTATTGTGGAGGGCACCCTATAATCCCTTGGGAGGCTAAAGCAAGAGAATCACTTAAGCCCAAGAGTTAAAGGCTGCTGTGAGCTATGACACCAGGGCACTCTACCATGGGCGACATGGTGAGACTCTGTCTCAAAAAAAAAAAAAAAAGAATGCATTTCTTCTCTTTCTTGTTATTAAAAAATAGTAAAATATATATATATACTAGGACCTGTAAGTAGGAAAATAAAATCATCTACAATCAAATAGGTTACCACCAATAATATTTTGTAATATATTCTTCAATAAAAGATATTATTTCAAACACAAGAATTTTCAATGAAAATTATATGCACAGGACTTTTTCCAACCTGCTAACATTCTTGTCTCTGAACCATTTTCACCAAGGTATACGTTTAAGCTGATTTTGTGCTTTTATGGTTTATTATAGACAAATGATTGTCTTTGAGACATATCGTGACTTATTCATACCATCTATAGTCATAAAACAAAACATACAGTATTTTTATGTGTTTCGTTTTCGTTTTCTATATGAGTTCTAAGCAACAATATGTAAATTCTCAATAAAAAGTGATACCTATACTATAAATTTATATTTGTATATATTTTATGACCACAATTCTCAGCAAGCACAAGAAAATTAATTCTCTCAACTTTCAAATAAAGTTTCCAAAAGATACATTTTCCCTCTAGAATGTTAATCATTGAATTACATCTATACCTTCTTGTCCATATCACAGAGTTATGATAGAAATAAATGAATAAATAAATTTGAAAGAATTTTTAGCTCCCAGAAGGAAGAGTAGAATGAAAGGTGAGGTATTACTTTATTTACAATGCAAGTTTTATTTTGAAATAGAGCATTGTATTGTATATGCTCTGTTATTTCCCAGAATCATCACTTTTCAGCCCAGTAAAAAACCAAATTATTGATTGCTTCTCTTTTCTCTGTAATGGGCCCTCAGATCCAAAGTGTTTTATTAAAATGATATCTTTCCTGTATTGAAAAAGAGTGTATTCAATGGAGAATAAATGGCCTCCATTTATTTCAAAGGGGGTGATTATAGCGATGAAGACTACTTGCAAAAACCTTAAGAATGCACCCACACCAGGCAGCAGAACTGTGCGTTGGACACCACATCTGGCCTGAAATCCAGAGGAAGTCCTGTCCTGATCAACACCTCCTGTCCTTTAATTCTGACTTAGAAAACTGTTACTGCTAACTCATTATTTTCCAAATTGGCATTCAGAAAATATGACAGAAGTATTAGAAAACCAAAGAAGGAACTGATTCCTTGGCAAAGGTAAACAGGTATATGAATGTTTGCTATATCACTCTATTTTTCTGTAGTTTTTAAAAATTATCATAATAAAAAATTGCTTTACTCCAAACTTTCAATTGCTTCCATTTCACCAACTAAAACTCCTGGCTGGCCAGAATCAGTACCAGTAAAGCAATTCACTTTATGGCTCTGTATACTGTTTACAAAATAAATTATTAGAGTAGTATTTGATTTTCACTAAATAAGCCAACAAATAGATATTCAGATAAGGAAAAGTCCTTATCTGAATATCTTGTTATCCCTTGCTTCTGAATGATTTCTGTGATCGATTTCAAGAATAAGTCACACGTTTGGTTGCCCGGGGTGCCTCTCATCCTCTCCAATAGTATCATTTATATTTCCCCAAAGGATTTCCTGAGCACTCCCGCCTGGAGGATTACTGATGTTCATACAAGTATATATCATTTTTTGCAGATATTATTTATTTCTTCTTGCATCCTAATGAGGCCTTTACTTTTGTTAGTCACATAGATGAAAATGAGCTACAGAATAGAGATGTTATCTAGATAAGTTCAGTTGGCCACTCAAGGACTACCCTACACATTAAATTGATCTTAAAAATAACTTCAAATGAAAGCTAGTGTTTATTGACAAGACATTATTTTCTTAGTCCTGAACTGAGCACTTGAGTTTCACCTTCTCACTTAATTTCCATAACAGTAATAACTCCAGGCTTACTGTATCTGGAGAGGACACTCACTTGTCTCTGAGAACTGGCGCTTGAGATTTTACTGTCTTCCTGCAAAGCTGTGAAAAATAAGGTCAGTCCTGGTCACCAAGTGTCACCTGAAGAGACTTTCTTGTACCCTCAAGACCTCTGCATTTCCATTTTCCTTCTGAGTCCTTGTTTCTGGGCTCCATGACTACACCCTTGTGAGTAGGTGGCTTCAGCCCTGTGTGGTGGCCCAAGCCTCTTGCTGTGAAATTGCTTAGGCCTGTGGAATCCACTTCTCCCCATTTGTTTGGGCTTCATAATCACCCTCCACATATTTCTGAGTTACTGATTATCTTATGCATTGTGTTCTCCCAACAAATGTTCTTACATCCCATCTGCATAGTAGCTGAAGACACATTCAGGTTTCTTCATGAGGTTCTGCTGTTGTTCATTCCTTGAATCAATTTTTACCTTTTTTTTTTTTTAGAGACAGAGGCTCAAGCTGTCACCCTGGGTAAAGTGCCATGGCATCATAGCACAAAGCAACCTCCTGGGCTTAAGTGATTCTCTTGCCTCAGCCTCCCAAGTAGCTGGGACTACAGGCTCCTGCCATAACACCTGGCTACCTTTTGTTTGTAGTTGTCATTGTTGTTTGGCAGGCCTGGGCTGGATCCAAACCTTAGCCACTTTAGCTATAGGCGCCAAGTCAATTTTTACCTTTGATTCTATAGTTTCTTCAGAGTTGATTTGGGAAGCAGCCAACTGCCTTGGCTCACCATCTTCATAAAGACCAAGGCCCTTGGAGTTGCTTACTTTTTTATTATAAAACCTACACTGTGAATGAAGTCTCAATTTGTGTTAAATTCTAAAATTATGGTCAGAGCTTACATAATTAACCAACTCAGAGATCTCCTATAAGCCGTGGACAAGCCATACACAGTGCAAGTAGTTAGTCCTACAATCCTTCCTTCACCCAGAATGCAGTTGGAAATGACACAGAGAGGGGCCAATTAAGTCACCGGCCTTCTTTACCTATCTCAGCCCATGGAAACACACACAGTGCTCTGAGCCGCTCATGAAAATTAGCTGTAGTTTCACATTCTGGCCTGTAGATTTTTATAGAACAAGTATCCTGTAACATTTCTAGCCCCAGATATCTAAGTCTTGTCATATGGGCAAACTCTCTTCTCCACTGCACCAGCTGTGCTTATTCACACTTTGAGGGCTCTTTGTCACCTTCTCTGGTCCCACTTGGTCCAAACACACTGCTAAAGCCAGAGGTTGTATAATTCAAGATTAACCTGTTAGGCCCAATACTCTATTATGGTTGTGTGGCCAGAATTTAATGAGTCCTCATCCCCTCACCCACAGCCATCACTTTCCTGAAGTCTGCACTGCATGTTCCCTATATGTGTGGAACCCAGGTTAGTTACCTTACGTTAATGTTTGTTGATGCTTCTTACAACCCTCACCTTTATTGATTATCTTGCTTTTGACTCAGACAGAAACTGAGAAGTTATTAGAAAGACCATATTAAAATGACCCTGTATAAAAGAGCCACACAACAATACACAAAGTTCTATTAGGAATGAAAAAAGAAACTTTATAATCAAATCTATAGACATTAAAAGGATAACAGATAAATATCTTGAGTAACTTTACACCAATATATAGGGTGTTCTAAAGTCCCCATCTATGGAGAAAATAGGAAATTGTAGTTAAATGTACCTTTATTTACAAAATATTCATTATAAAATTTTACAAAATATTTTCTATGTGTTGGCCACCTCTTTCTACCAGTCCTGGTGAACATGTTTCAAGACACCTCTTGTCATCTGATTTTTCCTACATAGCCTATGAACAGTGACTTTTGGGATACCCTATACAAGAAAATGTAGATGAAGCTAGAATAAAATCCTTTAAGAGAACACAACACACCAAAACCAACACAAAAAGAAGAAGAAAATCCAAATAACACTGTAAAGTAATTGAATTTGTAATTACTTTTCAAACAGAAAACTCTAGACCAGAATCACTTCACTGATGAAATTCTATCAAATATTTAAGGAATATATGATACCAATATCACACAATTGCTTTCTGATAACCTAGGAGGAAGGAACACTTTCCAACTTGTTTTATGAGATTAGCATAACCCTGAATCCAAAACAGAATAAAAACATTATTAAAATAAAAATCTTACAGACCAAAGCCTATTAACATAACAGAAATTCCCCTTTAAAATTGTTTAAAATGACTGATATGTGGGGTTGACTCGAGTATCTTCTAGAACCTGGGCTAAATGCTTTAAATCAACATTTCTAGTCTTAGGCTACAGGTAATGTAGCTGACATACCTTTGGGCAAAGCAAGATTACTTAAAATACCCTTACACTATGTATTTTCAGCTCAAGTCCACAAAATTTTGAGAGTGAAAATGTATACAGCTTCCTTCCAGACAGCTAAGGCTTCTGACCAGGTGTGGTGGCTCACACCTGTAGCACTTGGGAGGCTGAGCTCACAGGTTCAGACCAGCTCAGACCAGCCTGAGCCAGAGTGAGACCTGGGCATTGTGGCGGGTGTCCGTAGTCCCAATGTCACAGGCAAACTCCCAGCCCATTCCCCTCCCCCCCTCCAGGATCGATTCTGAGAAAAGGCTTCAGAACAAAGAAGCATGGGAAATCGCAAGTTTCACACACAAAAGAAAACCAAGTTCCTGATGAACAAACAATAGTGGGAAACCTACCTAAGCTGTGTTACCCAAGCCATATCCATTGTTACCCAGCTGTCGCCCCACCCCGAGCTAACTGCAATGTTCCACTTCTGTACTGGTCTGCTTGCTTAGCTACGCAAAAAGAGTGTAAAAGACAACCTACCCTCCACCTCAGGGCAGCAGTCCTCTGCACAGGTGTATTAAATTACCAATTAATTACATCTAAGTGGGGTCCGAGTCTATCTTTTCAGGTCACAGTGGGTATAACACCAGCTATTCAGGAGGTTGAGACAAGAGAATTGCTTGAGCCCAAAAGTTTGAGGTTGCTGTGAGCTATGACGCCATGGCAACAAAGTGAGACTGTCTCAAAAAAAAGAAAATAAAAGAAAGCTAAGCCTTCTTCCAAGTCTGACTCTCAGTGCTTGTAATTTCTATGGGTCCTTTACTCATGTGCACCTGCCCACATACTTTGCTCCAAAGGCATATTAGCTCTTTTTTTTTGGTCATGTTAAGAAGTAATGATTGAGGTGTTTTGTTTTTTTTCCTTATGGAGATTTAGTTGTTCTGAATCATTTATTGAAATTATTTTTCTTCATTGAATTGACTTAATATCTTTGTTGAAAATAAACTGACTATATCTCCATGGGCTTCTGACTGGAATCTATTCAGAGTCACTGATTTACTTGTCTATTCCTAGATCAAGGTTGCTGTGGAATGAATGATACAGGGATGGACAGGGGACCCCAGTTTCCTAGACCTGAGCTATTCCATGAAGGGAACACTCTGCCCTTGCACCCCCTCACCCCAGCTAGAAGGGCTGCATTCACTCATTTGTTAATATGGTCATTAACATTGAAAAGGTGTCTCCTATCTACCAAGTCCTGGCCAAATGTAATTCTCAAAACCTTATACCCCTAGACCAGAGGGTCTAATACAGGGAACTGTATTAAAGGGCCACAGCATTAGGAAGGTTGAGAACCACTGCCATAGACAAAAAACCCATATTGAGACTTCTCACTTGGTTCTTTTCCTTCTGCCAGAAAGCTCTGGTGGTTTTTATTACTTCTGCATTCTTTTCTAATAAATCCTATCTTACCACTGATATGTGGTCCATGGGTTCAATCTTCGAATCTCTGAGACCAAGGACCTACTACAGAAAGAAATTCCAGTAACATGACTACTGTAGCTTTAAAGTAAACCTTGAAACCAGTGAGTGTAAATGGCCCAACCTTGTTCTTTTTCAAAGCTATTTTGGCTATCCCAGATTCTTTGAATTTACATATATATTTTAAAATGAGTTTGACAATTAAAGTCCTGGGATTTTGATTAGGATTAAACTGGATATATAGATCAATTTTGGGAGGTGCTAATAGCTTAATTATACTGAGTCTTCCAATGTATAACCATGGAATGTGTCTCCATATATGTAGGTCTTTCCTGAATTTTCTTAAGGACTGTTTTGTCTTCAGTGTAGAGGTCACATCTTTCATTAAATTTATTCTTAAGTATCTTAAGCTACTGTAAATAGTATTTTAAAATATCGTTTTCTAATTATCTGTTGTTGGTATATACAAGTGGAATCTATTTTTGTATATAGAACTTGTATCCTACAACCACTTATTTGTTCTAGTGGTTTTTTTAAAATAGATTCCTAAATAAAATCTAGCCCATTGATACCACCAAATATTGGTTAGGATGGGAGCACCAGGAAATCTCATTCTTTCCTGAGCAGAAGCAAAATGGTGCAGCCTCTTTAGAAGACAGTTTGGCAGTTTGTTATAAAGCTAAACACAGACTTACCATATGGTCTAGCTGCCGTGCTTCTTGGTATTTACCCCCCAAACTTCACATGAACATGTACAGCAGCCTTATCTGTGATTGCTGGAGGGGTCACTGTAAAACCTGCCCTTCTCCCTTAGGTTGGTTCACTGAAAGATCAACTCACAATTATGGTAGATTAATAAGAGAAAGGTTCATTTCCAAATACCATACGCATGGGGGGAACCACAAGAATGATTATGCAAAGTCTCAGTGATAGTCAGATACCTTTCTAGGCTTTCAGGAGGGAGGGGGCAGAGTGTGTAAAGTACAGCCTTAGCTTAGTGCCAAGAGTCTCCATTTGTAAGAAATCAAATAAATGACCCCGACCTTTCTCAAGAATTTAAAAGTGGTTCAGAGAAGTAAATTATTTTATTTGGACAATAGGTTAAATGTCAAAGTTAATACATCCCTTAGAGAAAGTGACTTAACATATTACATTATGAAGCAGTCCAGAGTGTCCCCAGGGCTACTTCCTATTCCTGACAGCATAACTAAGTAGTTCAGAAGTAAATAAATGAGTGGGGAGAGCACAGCAGGTGCACATCTCCAACTCCACGGGGCATCATTCACATGGAAGAAATGTGAGTAGTGACCCCTAGAATTATGCGTAACAGTGTTCCTAAGGGTTCTGGATTTTTCAGGAGCATGTACTGTCCTGCCTGTCACACTCATAAACTCTGTCCTTGCTCACAGAAGGAAAACGCAGTCCCTAAACTCTGTGATAAGGGTCCATATTCTTGAAGCTCCACTTCCCCACAAGTCAAAAAGTATGACATTCCACCTCAAATTTGTTCCTTTAGACTGAGGTTTTTCTAATTCCAAATATCTTTCTTATTACTTCTATTATTATTTGTATGTACATAATACTACTTATTTACTGTATAAAAAAATTATAAACACACAAAAAAAAGTTTAAAATTCTATCACTTAAAGAGGCCTCTTGCAGCCTTTTTCAGATAATCTATACAATCACCCACACTAGATCCGGCCCTTACCAGATGTGTCCTCTGTGGTCACAGAGGTAATGAAGGCCAGAAGATGTTACTGTCCTCCTGATGTGGAGGAGGCCCTCACAGGGCGGGCTATGACATTTTATGTGCCAAATCTCAAAGGTATAATTTTTTTTGACCAGACATACATGTATCTCAAGAAACCATTTCCCACAGGATAATATTTCCCAGTCTCTCCAAGTTCCCTGCACATTCCAGTCCTACCTCTTACCAACTTTGTATTTATAGGAGTAGGGTCTTTATCAGAAGATAAGGAGGCAGTGCCCATTGCTCAGTGGGTAGGGCACTGGCCACATACATCCAGGCTAGTGCGTCTGAACCCAGCCTGGGCCAGCTAAAAAACAATGAAAACAACAAAAAAATAGCCGGGCATTGTGGCAGGCACCTGTAGTCCCAGCTACTTGGGAGGCTGAAGCAAGAGAATAGCCCAAGAGTTTGATGAGGTTACTGTGAGCTGTGGCACACGGCACTCTACTAAGGGCAATATAGTGAGATTGTCTCAAAAAACAAGAAGAAGAAGATATGGAAGTTAGGAAACCACCCTTAATTTGGAGATGCTTGTGTTTGAACATCACCTGCCATTGTTTTATGAGTGCATAGTGATGTTTGGCATCTTCTCCCAAACACTGAAGCCAGGCTTTAATGAACCTCAGTCCAAGGGATAGCCTGGATTCTTCCCCATGGCCAGGATCAGTACATTTAATGTAAACAAATATTAAATAAGGAATTCATATTGACTTGGAAAGTGATATAGGATTCCCCCACTCAGGGCTGGGCAGGGACCCCTCACCCCCACCCCTTGCATTCTCTAGGCCCAAGTAAGCTCCAAAATCATATCCCCATCTCTAGGCACAAACAGGCTGCCCTTTCCAGGCCACACCGTCTGGGCTCTAGCAAGGTCATGAACAAAGCTGCCTGAAAAGTTTTGAGTGGTTCCACCTTGAGTAGGGAGCACACACCCTAATCCCTTACCTGAGACAAAAACTACAAAGACCTAATAACCTTGCCCCAGGGAAGGGACTGCGTTCATTCATTTATTAATACACTCATTAAATTTGAAAAGTCTGGGCTAAAATGTAATAGAGACCCCTAGACAAAGGACCCACGTGGGAGACTTCCCACTTGGGTCTTCCCCTTTGCCAGAAACTCTGGAGCTTTTTCTATTCCTTCTGTATTCTTATCTAATAAAACCCTATCTTCCTACTGATCTGTGGTCCATGGGTTCATTCTTCATCTCAGAGGTCAAGGACCTACTGAAGAAAGAAATTCCAGTAACAAGAAGATGAAAAAACCTTCTTAAACAATGAGGAAAAGCAGGCTTCTCACTGGTTGGTCCAGTGATAGACTGTCTAAAGGTGGTGTTAGGACGAAAGAAAAGCAAACCTGACTCCATTTTACTGTAACTCTTGCTCCTGAGAATCAGTGGGGAGTCTGAACAGGTTTGACTCCATTTTTTTTTTTTTTTTGAGACAGAGCCTCAAGCTCCTCCTGGGTAGAGTGCCTGGCATCACAGCTCACAGCAACCTCCAACTCCTGGGCTCAAGCAAGTCTCCTGCCTCAGACTCCCAAGTAGCTGGGACCACAGGTGCCCGCCACAACGCCTGGCCATTTTTTGGTTGCAGCCATCATTGTTGTTTTGGCAGGCCCAGGCTGGATTCGAACCCCCCACCTTAGGTGTATGTGGCTGGCACCTTAGCCACTTAAGCCACAGGCACTGAGCCATTGACTCCATTTTTTGTTGTTTATTCCCTTCTTGTTACAGTTCATTATCTTGAAAACCAGTTCCACTTGCCTCCTCGCCTACTGCATGGCATTTTGAGCACATTTGGATAGGACTCTTAGGAGTCAAAATCGTTAGTGTTGTGTAGAAAAATTTTACTAACTGCCTTTACTGTGTAAAAGCCCATTGACTTCCCTAGTGATTGCAGCCCTTGTGATCATACCCCTACCCCCTGCACCTCCCCCCTTTTAGTTCCCCTTAAACCCCACACCTGCCCTTTTAAGGAAAGAATTGTGCTAATGGCTAATTTCACTTCTGAAATGATGCCTGCTCAACTTTTTGCACCCTCCCCTTTGGTTTTACCCTATAAAAACCAGAGCCACAAACAGCTCAGGACTGCTCCCAGAAACCCCATGTTGGGACACTGAGGCAGTCGCTGGCCAGCTCTTCAATAAAAGGACTCCTCTTTAAATTCTGCTTGTCTGGAGGTGTGGTCTTTGAGAGACTCCTGGGCATAACAGAGGAAGAGAGCAAAGTATCCCAACATCAACTGATTGTTTGTTTTTTGAAATTCTCCCCAAACATATTTGGTTACAAATACAAGAATTAAAATATATTATGACTAATTTTCCATGTTAATAAATATAATTCTCCAGTCATGCTGCCCAATGAGTCTAGAGCACTCTAATTGGTAGACACGTTGCAATATGTTCTTCCAGGGTCACTGTTGGACATTTAAAGCTTTCCTAATTTTGCTGTTATAAGCAGAACTACAATAAACATAGCTATATGTCAGTTTTTACATATCCTCATTTTATACATTGCTGAGCTAAGGACTATACACATTGTAAGAGTCTCATTACAAATTACAGATATAATTACATATCATTTCTCTCATTTTGACCTCCCCAAAGTTCGTATACTCCTTCCAGCATCGAATTAGGTACTTGCCCCCCCATATCCTTCCCATAATTAGGTATTATCATAAACCTGATTTTTTACCTAATTGGTAAGTAGAAAACAGTACCCCCTTATTTTGCCTACTGGTCATAGCTTGCCAACTCCTGTTGTAAGGGATTCAGAAAGAGAATTTAGAAAAACAATTGCTAGGCGAGTAGCTACAAGGAGGCAATGAGGAACCAAGGGCTGTTAAGAAGGCAGGACTACCAATGCTATCAGAGAGAAAGAAACCCTCCAGAGGCCACAGTCCTGAGCTGGTCTGCAGAAGTGGCCTATTCCGCTGGGAGACACTACCCAATGGAGCGGCCAGAGCTGCAGGTGAAGCAGCCCTTAGGTGGGAGGGAGGCGCCTGCCCACAAGGGTCACTGACAAGAGCCCCACTGGACCACACGCACACTGATCCACTGGTTTCATGATGAATAAGAAGAATGAGAGCTAGAACCTGGAAGGAAGGCACCCTCCCGCCACCACCCCTCTACGACGTCCCCCCACCCACCCGCCCTCTGTTGACAGAGCTTAGCACCAAGCCAGCAGGAGAAGGAAAAATCCCTAGAGTTTAGCTTCAGGGGCTCAAAGCTGGGAACAGGATGGTAGGTTGGAGCTGACAGACAAAAATTAAAAACTGGACTAAAGAAATCATATTTTCTGGTAATCCAAGTTCATTCAATAATAAAGCTTTTAAAAAATCTTACAAGAACAAAAACTTAGCAAGTCCCTATAATCCAAGTATCAAGTCTTAGCAGGGCTTTGGACAGACTAGGAGAGTCACTGGTAAGTACCAGAATGGCCAGCTGTGAGCACTGATGGCATGACCGACTGCAGCCTCCAGTCCTCCCTTCACCCCACTTCTTTTGCCACGTGCCTTTGCAGTCCCTACCCTAAAAGGGCAGTGTCCTTAACATTTGCATCTGGGCTGGCCTCGCTGCTCGCTTGAGCCAGTGAATGCTAACAGACGTGGTGCAGTCAGAAACTTGAAAAGTACTTCTCGGTTCCTGCCTACCTCTTCCTCCGTCACTGCCATGAAGCCAAGCCCAGATCAGCCTCCTCTAGGATGAAAGAATGTGAACTGAAACCAACGAGCCTGACAGCCAACGACCCGCCACCTGCCCACGGGCGGTCATGGGAGAAAGCCCAGCTGAGAACAGCAGAGCTGACCAGCTGGCAGACACGGGGGCAAGCCCTGCATGGCCTGAGGAGCACAGGTGAGACCCATGGCAGGAGCTGGACAAAGGCAGATTGTGTACAGCACTCAGTGTTTTTGTTTATTACACAGGTTACCGTGAGAACACATCACTGAGACACCTGCTTCCTGCATATTAATAGGAGAGTATGACATCAATTACGTACCACAGAGGTACCGGATGACTGATGTTTGACTAGGGAAGTTAAGAGCCTCCCTTTTTCCCCACATTAACAACACCCACCTCCTGCTTGGAAGTACTAATCAGGTGTACACACACTGTAAGCCAGGGCGACACTCCTCCCAGGACCATCCCTGGGGTCGCGGGTCGTGTGAGTGAAGTCCTGCAGGATCTGTTGAGGTAGGAAGGAGGCACCTCGCATTTTCAGCTAGCGGAGGGGTTTCTTGAACATTTGTCTCCAGCTTACAGCTCCCACCACATGCATTTAGAAACCGAAACCCACCTAGATCAGCACTTCACTCGACCCTCATCCTGTCTATCTGAAAAGGTCTACTACAGCGTGAAACCCATGTAAAACAGCAAAACCCAAAATGTTTTTTTCTCGGGCTCGCTCCAGCTAGGTGCTCTTGGAGATCCCCCCTCACTGAGTCATCTCTGCACAGGCACTGACGTTGCCTCTTATCCCTCCTCTTTCTCTCATCCCTGGTTTCCCTTCATCCCACCATATACAGAACTGCTCTCAGCTGTGAGGACCTATGCAACTCACACCCACTGAAGTTACAGTGATGCTGATAAGGGGGGATTGAATCTTACCACGGGGGCGGGGGGGTGTAAGCGAGAATGTCAGAGTCAGCAGTAGACTAGGGAGGGAGGCAGCAAGCACAGCCAGGGAAGGCCGACTGCATGGGCGTGAGACCTGCTGAGACCTGCACCTACAAGAGACCTTAACTTGGATTGACTACTGTTGCCTTTTTGATACTGCTAATAATTTTTTAACAGGGGACTCTGCAATTTTATCTTATACTTGGCCCCACAAATTCTATAGCTGGGTTTGTCCAGAAGTAATAGGTGGTTCTCCTGCTATCTTCTGTTCTATAAAGGAATGAGTTTCAAATATGGAAATCATTTTATCTACAAAAATCTCCCAGATGCTACTGACCTAATAACCTACTGAAGTCTCGTCCATCAACATCTGGTATTTAGTCCTCAGGATTTTTCTGCTTCTCCACAGTCATTCATATACCAGTGCATCCACCCTTCAGAGTTGGAACAGATATCAGTAAAAGTCTGAAGATGGCCTGCGAGAAGACTGTTCTGATTTCCCTGAAAACAGAACGTATTTACCATTAACACACCAGCACCATGTTAAACGTACTGCTGGGATTGTGCTATAAACCCTTATCTCTCCTGCCTTCATCTCACATTCTGTTCTGTGGCAGAGGAAATGGACATCTGAAATGCAGTTTTTCCCTTGAGGTAACATTTTATGTACTATTTATTAAACCTACATTGTGTGTCAGGTATCTAAAAGAAACCATAAAAAATAGCCTCCTACTAAAATCGCTTTTCAATTACCTCTCAGCGTAAGACCTTTGTAACTCTTCCAGATGTGATAAAGCCAAGAACTGGGGTTTCCTAGTAGGGTCTTTATTACTGCTAGGCAACAATGTGTTGGTTTCCTGAATTTTCCCACAGCCTCTCCTTGTGCTGGATTTTATATCCTTCCCTCGGAACATCTCCCCACAGCCCATCTACAGCCCATCCATCAGTATCAGGGAGAAAGCTCAGCTTCCTCCACTTACAAATGGATGAGTCTGAAAGACTCTAAAATTCCAAACTTTACGGTCATGTTTTTGTATTAAGAAAAATGGTTGGCTTGGTGCCTATGACTCGAGTGGCTGGGGCACCAGCCACATACACCTAAGATGGCGGGTTTGAATCCAGCCCGGGCCCACCAAACAACAATGATGGCTGCAACCAAAAAAAAAAAAAAATGGCCAGGCGTTGTGGCGGGCGCCTGTGGTCCCAGCTACTTGGGAGGCTGAGGCGGGAGACTCACTTGAGCCCAGGAGTTGGAGGTTGCTGTGAGCTGTGATGCCATGGCACTCTACCCAGTGGGATAGCTTGAGGCTCTGTCTCAAAAAAAAAAAAGAAAAGAAAAAGAAAAGAAAAGAAAAATGGTTATTACCAGAACCATTCTGTTAAAGTACGATTGATACTTGGAAGAGGAGATATAATACATTTAATATTGAATAGTAAATAATTAAACACTGGCATCTCC
>CAUYQV010175802.1:0-25545 GCA_963574575.1 Galagoides demidoff
CATCCAGCACTCACGGGGGCAGGATAATTCAAAACCAGAATAAGACAATGCTTTCTGAAATTAGATTTGACCTCAGAGTAGACCTGCTCACATGAACAGCATTGAAAAATGGCATCTGTCATGGAAGAAGCCCAAGTGCCCATGGATCCACGAATGGATCAACAAACTGTGGTATATGTAGCTATCTCTTAGCCACTCTTGAAACCTCAACTCCATGGCACAACTTCTACAAACTCACAGAAATTCGGCTGCCATATGTCTCCTCTGTGTTTCCATAGATTCCTATGACATACAAATCATCAGAATTTATTGCAATTGTCTAACTTCTCTGATATATCATTGGATATTGACTTACATGCAGGCACGTTGTTGAATACAAAGGCAAATGTTTGTTTATTCAAAGGTGCATTTTTATGTACATGTACATTTTTATACATATATGAATCCATACTTTATTCCAGCAGAGTTTTTAGTTTTAAATTGCTGTGCCCTTTCCTTTGGGTACCCGGTAGTTCATACCTGTAATGCTAGCACTATGGGAGGCCAAGGCAGGTGGATCAGTCATTTGAACTCAGGTGTTTGAGATCAGCCTAAGTAAGAGTGAGACCCCAACTCTACTAAAAATAGAAAATCTAGCTAGGTGTTGCGTCCAATGCCGGTAGTCCCAACTACTTGGGAGTCTGAAGCAAGAGGGTTGTTCGAGCTCAAGAGTTTGAGGTTGCTGTGAGCTGTGACACCATGACACTTTAGCCTGGGGCAACAGAATAAGAATAAATAAATAAATAAATAAATAAATAAATAAATAAATAAATAAATAAATTGGGCGGTGCCTGTGGCTCAAAGGAGTAGGGCACTGACCCCATATACTGGAGGTGGCAGGTTTAAACCCAACCCTGGCCAAAAACTGCAAAAAAATAAAAAAAATTAAAAGTTAAAAATGTAAAAAATAAATAAATAAATTGCTGTGTCTTTCTGCATAGAATGCACTACTTGATAACAAAACAGAGGTCTTATATAACTTTGCATCTTCCAAGCACATATTAAAACATTTATTGAAGTAATAGTGATCTAATATTGTCTGCCACCACTGAATGTTCTGATTTCTGCCTATATTAACGTCAATATCTCATGAAAGATTAAACATTTATCATTTTCTATGAAACAGGCTGTATATTAATAATTACTGAATATTTAACTGGTCTTCATATCTAACCCTTAAGAAGTGTTACAGTGTGAGAGAAATTATCCCTTGGTGTTACTTAGGAAACAATTATAAAGTTACCTTGAGAAGACTTCATGATTCTTCAGGAAAATTGAAAAGGCAGCAAAAAATATTATTTTTCTGTAAGATGAAATTATGGATATAACACTGAAGTAGAAAAAACACAGTGCATAGTAGCATTTAAGCACAAAACAAAGACCGTCATTCAAAAAAATCTTAAATCACTATGGCCTTGTAGTAGAGCCTAAATTCTGGTAGGCTAATGCCTCCATCCTTGTTTTCATTACTAAGCATTGCCTTAGCTATATGGGGTTCCTTCTGGTTCCATACAAAATTAGGAATTATTTTTTTCCAAATTCTGAAAGTATTATGTTGGTATTTTAATGGAGATTTCATTGAATCTGTGAATTCCTTTAGGAAGTATAGACATTTTTACAATGTTGATTCTTTCTAGCCATGAGCATAGTATACTCTTCCATATGTTAGTCCCCTCTGCTATTTCCTTTCTTAGGGTTTGATAATTTTTTTATAGAGGTCCTTTGCCTCTTTTGTTAGATATATTCCTAGGTATTTCATTTTCTTTGAAACTATTGTGAAGGGAGTTGTGTCCTTAATTAACCTCTCACCTTGGCTGTTATTAGGGTATACAAAGGCCAGTTACTTGTGGGCATTAATTTTATATCCTGAGACATTATGGTATTGTTTGATGACTTCCAGAAGTCTTGTGGTTGAATCTTTGGGGTTCTCTAAGTATAAGATCATATTATCAGTAAAGAGGAAGAGTTTGACCTCCTCTGCTCCCATTTGGATGCCCTTCATTTCCTTGTCTTGTCTAATTGTTTTGGCTAGGACTTCTAACACTATGTTAAATAGTAGTGGTGACACAGGACAACCATGTCTGGTTCCAGTTCTAAGTGGAAAAGCTTTCAATTTAACTCTATTCAGTAAGATATTAGCTGTGGGTTTGTCATAGACAGTTTTGATCAGTTTAAGAAATGTGCCACCTAGGCCTATACTCTTCAGTGTGGTAATTAGAAAAGGTTGCTGGATTTTGTTGAAAGCTTTTTGTGCATCTATTGAGAAGATCATATGGTCTTTGTTTTTGTTTCTGTTGATACCGTGAATAACGTTTATGGACTTGTGTATCTTAAACCAACCTTGCATCCCTGGGATGAAACCTACTCGATCATGATGTATGACCTTCTTAATGTGTAGCAATAATCTATTGGCTAGTATTTTGTTGAGAATTTTTGCATTTATATTCATTAGTGAAATTGGTCTGAAGTTCTCTTTTTTAATTGGGTCTTTTCCTGGTTTTGGTATCAGGTTGATGTTTGCTTCAGAGAAAGTGTTGGGGAAGATTCCTTTCTCCTCATTTTTTTTTTGGAATAATTTCTATAGTGTGGGAATAAGCTCTTCTTTGAAGGTTTGATAGAATTCTGGTGTTAAGCCATCCAGACCAGGGCATTTTTTTGTTGGGAGATGTTTTATTGTTTCTTTGATCTCAGCGCTTGACATTGGTCTGTTCAGGAGATCTATTTCTTCCTGGCTAAGTCTAGGGAAAGGGTGTGATTCCAAATATTGATCCATTTTCTTCACATTGTCTTTCTGGGCATAGAGTTATTTGTAGTATTCAGACACAATCTCTTGTACCTCAGTGGCATCTGTTGTTATTTCCCCTTTATCATTTCTGATTGAGGTTACTAGAGATTTTACTTTTCTATTTCTAGTTAGTCTGGCAAAAGGATTATACTTTTTTTTTCAAGAAACCAACTCCTTGTTTTATTAATTTCCTGAATGATTCTTTTGTTTTCAATTTCACTCATCTCTGATTTAATTTCAGATATTTCTTTTCTTCTAGGTTTAGGCTTATATTGTTCTTCTTTTTCCAATTGTATAAAATGACTTGTGACTTTCTTGATGTACTCTCTTTCTGTTTTTCAGATATAGGCATCTAAAGTGATAAATTTTCCTCTTAGGACTGCTTTTCCTGTATCCCACAGGTTTTGGTAGCTTGTGTCTTCATTGTTGTTATGCTCAAGAAAGTTAATAATCTCCTCTTTTATTTCTTCCTGCATCCAACTGTCATCCAGCATAAAGTTGTTTAGTTTTCATGCCTTTGTGTATTATTGAATATTTTTGTTGGAGTTGAGTTCCACCTTTAATGCCTAGTGGTCTGAGAAAATACAAGGTAAAATTTCAATTATTTTAATTTGGTTGAGGTTTTTTTGTGTCGTAAAATATCATCAACTTCAATAAAAGGCCAAGTGAGAAGTTTCTCAGGGCTCTTGGAGAACAGATGGGAAGCCCACCTCTTGCAGCCATGTGCCTTCAATCTGTGTCCTGGCTGTTTTTATTCACACAGTGACAGGGTGCCACAGTGGGCACCAACAGTGCATTTTATTCAAATACTATTTGGTAGCTCATGAAACCACCAGGAAAACCAAAAAAATAGACTTGGAAAACAAGAGGATAAAGGGAGCAAGGTTACATTGGAGAATGCATTCGTGGTGACTGACAAAAGCAGTGGTGATAAAATCAAATTGAAAATGTATGTGAATTGCAACTCTAGTCAGCTGCTAACAGGAAAGTTGAAACAAAGGTATCCTTTTTTTTTTTTTTTTTTTTTGCAGTTTTTTGGCCAGGGTTGGGTTTGAACCCACCATCTCTGGCATATGGGGCCAGCACCCTACTCCTTTGAACCACAGGCAGCGCCCAAGGTATCTTTTTTTTTCAGTTTCCATAGTGACAGATGGCTTTTGCCTTCCAAAAAAATTAATAAAATAAGAAATTTACCAAAAAATGGGAGATTATATGTAAGTAACCCAGTAATGACAATTGTTCCCACTATATGTGATGAAGCCAGATAATAATATGATTATGTAAGAGGAAGTTTTATGTGGAAAACTGCAATAAATTTAAATATCAGGTGTGCAGAATCAAGTGAATAATCAGGTAATAAGATATGAATTAAAGGGGAAACAAGTCAAACCTGAGAATTTCCGAGTATGTTTCATTTGTGGATGCTTATACTAGTGTAATATGGTATAATGATATTTGAATAATAATTTGAAAAGACTATGCTTGCAGCAGCGAAGAAATATTAAATTTAAGGAGCCGAGAAAGAAAGGTTGGAATAGTAAGTTCATGAACTCATCCTGGAATAAGGTGCTACATACATTCTTACTGAATATCACTACAGTCACCTTCAACGTACTCCCATTGGGAAGCTAAGCATCAACACCAGTGCATAATCTACCTGTCAAAGCAATTTTTTAGGACAGGTTCACAAACTTATTTGGCAGATCTCATACAATGACAGATGATGGCCATTCCAGAAAAAGAATTCCAAAATTGTTTTGAAGGGTGGAATAAGCACTAGCATCAGTGCATATCTTCCCAAAGAGTATTTTGTGATTATTGGTGGTTCAGTGATAGAATTCTCACTTGCTCAGAGTAGTTCGATGGTGACTGTCCTGGCATTCAGCAATGCTTTTTCCAGGATGAGTTTGCGAACTTAATCATCCAATTGCATATGTTCCATAAAACCTGGGGTTTTTTTGAAAAAAAAATTATAATCACATTTTCCCTTAACATACTTTAAAAATTTACTCATGACTTAATTTTGTATCAGAATAATCCTCAATAAACTTTTTATCTGAACTATTTAGCCCTAAGTGTATGTCTATGCAATACTTTATATAAATTCATTTCAATATTGAATAGGAGTTTTAAAGCAAATACTTATGTATTTTGTTCCCAACTTACATATTTTATAAACTTTTATATTGGATTGTTTGTTTATAAAGATGAGAATACCATATTATTAACAGTAATAAGTTTTGAATTGTCAAAGCTTAATACATTATATTATATACAACTAGCCATTCATTCACATGTATATACTTGTCAAATTAATGTAAATATGTTAGACTCAGCATATTTTGTAAAGATTTGGGAATGAAAGGTTAAAAATGTTTTTATTAAATACCACATCTCATTCCTCCAATTACAACTCCTTTACATTTTGCCATATTGATATTTTACCTAATCAAAACTATCAATATCATCCCCTTCTTGTTTTGCATAGTTAATACATATAAATTTTTCCTTCTGTAGGAAACATCAATTGGCATGTCTTAATGTGTTAGCATAACTTTTAGGAATAGTAATTTAGACACCGCAGTAAAAACTTAGTAGATGGACAATATAAACTGTACTCCCCAGGAATATTAAAAGAATTTAAAAATCAAGGACAAAAAGATAAACCTGCTTAAAAAAAAACAAATTAGTACTACATTGTGTCAGAAATGTTATCAAACTCCACGAACAATTTTTTATGGTATGTTTAAATACATTTTATGACCATAGCTTTTGCCCATAAATATGTTAGTTTCAATTATCTCAGTTTAAAATTTTTTAAAATAGAGCTTTTCTCATCTGTGGGGCTAGAGAGAAGCAAGGTAGAGGTAGGGGTCAGAGGTATTTCATTACATGGAATATGTTTTTGAAGTATAACCAATTTGACAGCATTTTAGTATCTAGCCCATTTTGTGTATTAGTGAACAAGAGCTTTTTCATCTAACAGTTGGGTCATATTTTGTGCATAGTAGAATTCTGTAAGTTGATGGTATAGATTCATTTCATTTATCATGGATAATATCAGTGTAGATCAAGTTTCTAACAAAGTTCAGAAAGTTGTTTTATTGCTGTAGAGGACACCAAGACTAGAGGACCTCTGAGCAAGATGATTTGTGACTGGGGGGCAGACACTTGGGCAATTCATCAGCAGGTGCTCCTTGCGGGGAAAGAGCTCCAGCCCATGGCAATCCTTAGGCACATAGTCATTGTCTAGTACTCCCCTCACCTGTCTTGTACTGTCTCAATAAAAGGCTACTGCGGAGGTTGCTCAGGGCTCCCCTGCATTCAAGGTTAGCCTGCCTCCTGAAAGCTTATACTTCTAATCCCCGTTATGCCTGGTTCCTTCCTGCCGTGATCAAGACCAGGACCCACAGGGGCTGTGACAATTGCTAGTCCTGTTTAATGGTAAAATTGTTAGAAATAAAACCTAAGGGGAAAGAGGAAGTATGAAACATTCTTCTTTCATGAGGAAGATTTTTTATTTATTCTTAATGTATTAGAATTACCCACCTTAAAGAAGGATAAAATTTTTCATTTCAAGCTAACAAATTCCAGTGCCTAGCAAAAGGGATTTTTCAGCTGCTAGAATTACTTCCTGATGAGGTCAATCACATTCAAATGTACAAAACGACACGTAAACTATGGCATTCTTTGGCTTACTCTTCTTTTAGGCTAAATCATTCAGGAGGGATGATTGCCTATTCTCTTGAAGATCTCAAGAGGCATATAATTCATTTGTGCTTTATGAATCTTTTCTGTTTCTCTAAAAATCTTATTTCTCATTTTCACTTAATTGAATCTCCTCCTGATTGATAGCACATAAATATTATTCTTCAATGTTTCACTATTAGAAGCTTTTTACAATATTGGATATGGTAATCAAATCAAACCTTGGTACTTTATTCTATAAGATAAACAGTATCATTTTTTTAATAATCCTAAAATAATAAATTTCCTATAATACTAACTAGTTCTATTATTCTCTGAAAATGTATCCAGTTTATTTACATAATTTAATAGTGTACAAAATTTTACATAAGATATAAAGAAGTTTCATATAAATAATATAACATCCAAGTCAAAAACCATGCATGGTTACATGGATAAGGAAGTGGTAGGTCTGGTCACTTGCAACATAAAAGAAACAAGAAATACATTTAATTGAAAAAGTTTATTTTTATAACAAATGCAACAATGTTTCAAAAATATAGGGCATTATATTATGGTTTTTACAGAAAAAAGTGCCAATATGATGTCTTTCACTATAGCACCAAAATTTAAGACTTTTAAGATTATAAATTAAAAATCGACAATAACATTTACTAGGCAGCATCATTCTTGAGGTAAAATAAATTAAAAATCATTATCTATGCTTTGCCTGATGTGTTAATGTTTCGTATGATACCACTGAAGCATTCACACATCAATTGCTACACAGTGGCTGTCTTCAGGTGTTTTCTCATGCTTTCTTTGAAGATTTTTATCATTTCATACCTTAAATTTAGGTCTTTTATCCATCTTGAATCAATTATGTGAGTAGAGAAAGGTGATGGTCCAGTTTCAGTCTGTTACATGTGGATATCCAGTTCTCCCAGAATCAGTTATTGAAAAAAATGCTCATCATCCCTCATTATTAGAGAAATGCAAATCCAAACCACCCTGAGATATCATCTAACCCCAGCAAGAATGGCCCACATCACAAAATCTCCAAACTGCTGTTGCTGGTATTGATGTGGAGAGAAGGGAACACTTTTACACTGCTGGTGGGACTACAAACTAATAAACTTTTTAAAAAGGAAGTATGGAGAACCCTCAAAGAACTCAGACTAGACCTCCTATTTGATCCTGCAATCCCAGGAGAAGGATGCAGGATGAGCCTGCATCTACCCAGAAGAGAAAATATCCTTTTACAATAAGAACACTTTCACTAGACTGTTTATCACAGCTCAATTTACAATTGCCAAAATGTGGAAACTGCCTAAAAGTCTACCAACCCAGGAATGGATTAACAGGCTGTGATATATGTATACTATGGAATGCTATTCAGCCATTAAAAAGATGGAGACTTTCCATCCTTTGTATTAACCTGGATGAAAGTGAAACACATTATTCTTTGAAAAGCATCATAATAATGGAGAAGCAAGAATGCTATGTACTCAATTCTGATATGCGGACAATTAATAACCTAGTACATGGTGAGTGGTGGGGGACAGAGAGAGCAAACAGAGGGGAGGAGGGAGAGGGTGTGGGTCACAGTGTGTGACACAACTTTTGGAGGTGGGACACAATTGTAAGTGGAACTTTACCTAACAAATGCAATCAATGTAACCTGTTTCTTTGTACCCTCAATGAATCCCCAACAATGAAAAGAGTTGCATTTTCAATACAAGATAAAACCATATTCCTCAAAAAGTATAAAATTTGTATATTTGTTGGCAGCTGGATAGCAAGGGTTTCAAAAGTTTCTTTTTATTCTTTTACAATGGTCTTTATACTGGATACACTTTTCTTGAAATAGTAGGCAACTATAGCTGCAGACTTCAATTTTCAATGCATATGAAGCAATTCTACTTTTCCTTATAATGTCATGACTTTTCCCTGCTTCTTGGCAGCACTTAAAGCAACATCAGTGGTTCTTCATATGGGTTCCTTAATGTTATTCCAGGTTCATAGTATTGCATTGAAAATAATGAAAAATATACAAGAACTGTGACATATCAGTTCTAAAATACTTAATTTACTGGAGAGATGAAATGCTCATACAGGGATGATTAGTGTCATCCAGCATTTTAAGCAGATACCTGCAACACTTGACCTCACTTAAATAACAATAGGAAGTGACTATAAAGTTATTATGGTAGTAAAGTGTGTACTAATTTTTTTGCAGTTATGATTTAATATTGCATCTTTTATTTTCTTTACATTTCTTTCAACTATGAATGGCTCCACATTTGGTTTGCAAAGGCTTGTACATGGTAGTTTTGATAAAATTTTAACTTCTGCATTAGATTTGTGTACATGTTATGATACCAAATAACAAAATTAACTAATAAAAAAACTATCATCCACATATATTGATGTATTCTTGCATAGCTAAATTTTTCTTATATTTGTAATATTTCTAAGCTATATGGTTGATCTCTGAGATTTCTCAAATTATGTCATCTCAAAAATACTTTCCTATATATTTATTAAAACTATCCACATATAAGTAGACGTACGAAGTTCAAACTTGTGACACACACATACACACACACACGTATATGTATATATAAACACACACACAATGGAATATTATTCAGTGTAGAAAAAAAGGAAACAAAGATGGCAGACTAGAGACAACTCTTTGCAAACTACTCATAATGAGATAGGTATAAGTGGACTTTAACCACATCTGACTGGGTGAAAATGCACAGAAACATTATTTGGGGACACAGTGAAGCAGCAAGAGATGTCAGGAGCCCATGAGGAGGTCTGAAGCTGAGGAAAACTAATGCGAAATGCAGGTGCTTGGAATGGGCAGAGAGGCCAGTCAGTTGATCAACTCTCCCACTGAGGTCTGGGGATGGGAAGGGTTGTCCTACAGTGTTTTGATTTGGGGCTGGGCTGCTTGCTAGAACAGTAAGTAAACTCAGACAGCATCTGGTGGCTGGGATTGAATGTTGTGTATAGTATTCTCCCAACAGTTTGGCTGCTGGTGGGGTGCCACCATTGTGGGAAGACCACATGAACAGGTAGAACAGTCCTCGGGTCCTAGTTCACAGCACACTCTGATGCTGATGTGCCTGCTGAGTTCCTTGGGGTGAGCTGAGTGCCCTTTCACCCCTTAGGACAGTCACTTTGTTGTCAGCAGACACTGATGGGCTTCCTGGGAAGCTTGACCACAACTTTATGACCCCAGTCGTACAGGGACTGACAGTTGATGAAGCGAGCAGGCCTGGATTGAGGGCAAAGAGTCAGGAAGACAAGATCCAGTCCCCTCTGCAACTAGAGAGTAGTTTCTGAATATAGTAAATTCAGCATGTGTTCTTTGTCTCCTAACACCACATTGCCACCTACTGTTCAAGATATATATATATATATTTTCACATGCACACATGTAGTTTTACAATTTTGCTTCTTTTCACAATTATTTTTAATTTTCTTTTCTTTTGTTCTCTTTTATTATTGTTTTTGTTAAGTTTTTTTTTTTTGGTTTGGCTGTGTTTTTAAATTTTCATTTTTACTTTGTCAATAGCAAGGGGTCCTCAATTTTTGTTACAGTTTTTCAGCCCCTTTTATTTTTTTGTCTTTTTTCTTTCTCTCCTTTTCCTCTTATTTGGTAGAGATTTTTCTACATTTCTCATGTTTCCTACATAAATTTCAAATACAACAGCTAAGATACCGCTTTTTTCTTCTTTATTTATACAAATATATTCTTCTTTTTAAATATATTTTTATCATTTTTAGAAATGTTTTTTCTATTCTCTGAAGGCTGAGGATTCATGGCATTGGTCTAGCTGAGGAGTCACCATGTTGGTCTTGCTCAAGGAGGACACAAGCTTATGGCTTTGGGTGTTCTTTTATCTTTGGGCTTTGGAAAGAAGGTATTGATAGGTCCCAACTATGACATAATGCTGATTTTTTTCTATAATTGTCAAAGGTGGGGTGTTGTTTTCCTCATGCTGGTCAGGACCTCCTTACTTCAAGGGACTCATGCAGCCTGGCCCCAAAAATTCTTAGATATTTGGGTGTGGTTAAAGCACACTGACTCACACCAACATTTCTCTTGTCACTCACTTACTTTCTACCCTTTCTTTTTATTTTCATTTTTATCTTTTTATTTTCTTTTTCCCTTGTTGCTGTTACCTTAAATTCTTTTTGGCCTGATACCAAAATACCAATTCAATACTTAAGCTCTGAGACAAGGTAATTTATAGTGAAGGAGGTAGTGAGTAGGATAAAGTAGTTGAAGGAAGTGAACAGAAGGAAATACACATTGAGGAGGAGCCAATAGAAAAACCCTGGCAACATTAAACCCAGAACAGAGCACCCCTCTCCCAAGGGATGATGAGATAGCTACTGCTAAGGATTCCACCTATAAAGAATTAATAGAAATGATATAAAGGTAATTGAAAATATTGGTGGCAAAAAATAAGTGGAATTGATGAGAAAATGGCAAAACAAAACCAAAAATTGGAAAAAGTTATGAGGAATATAGAAAGGATATAGCAGAGTTAAGGACTTAAAGGAGCCAATTAAGGAACTTAAATATATAGTAGAAAATATTAATAACAGATTACACAATGGAGAAAAAGAATATCAGAAATATAAGACAAAGTTTGTGAGCTAACACAGGCAGTTAAAGAGGCAAAAAAGAAGAAAAAGAAAGCAGAATATTCACTCAGAAAATTATGGCACTTCAAACATATGAATTATAGATATTCCTGTAAGGGAAAAAGAACATCCCAAAGGAATGAAAGCCCTACTGGAGGAGGTCACATATAAAACTTCCCAAGTATCACCAAAGATTCTGTAACACTCCTTTTAAAATGACATCAATCCCTGGGTTATCTCTAAGACACATTGTAATGAACCTTTCCAAAGTCAATGCAAAAGAGAAAATTCTGCAAGCAGAAGGAGTTAGCACCAATTGACCTACATGAGTAGATCCATTGCTGTAACAGTGGACTTCTCAGTTGAAACTTTCCAAGCCAGAAGAGAATTGTCACCTACCTTTAAACTTCTGAAACAAAACAATTTTCAGCCCAGAAATATATATCCGGCTAAACTAAGCTTCAAAATCAAAGGAGAAGTCAAATATTTTACCTACATGCAAACACTGAGAAAATTCACAAAAGGACTAGCTCTATAGGAAGTACTTAGAACTATTCTCCACACTGAACATTACAATGGATTAAAAGCAAAGTAAATACCCAGAGCTAAAGAACAAAACCCAGCTTCTGCAATTGTGCAAAGAATAAAACTAAGCAATGGACTTTCACAAAATAAGATGAATAGAAGTACGCACTTATCAATTTACTCAATAAATGTAAATGGCTTGCTTTTTTTTTTTTTTTGCAGTTTTGGCTGGGGGCTGGGATTGAACCTGCCACCTCCAGCAGCCACCTCCTGTGGCTTACTCCTTTGAGCCACAGGGGCCACCCCAATGGCTTGAATTCAAGAGGCACAGACTGGCCAATCAGATAAAAAAGCATAAGCCATCCATATACTTGATCCAGGAAACACACATAACATTGAAAGAAAACAAGGCTCAGGGTAAAGGATTGAAAACAATATTTTAGGGAAATGGAAATAAGAAGAAAGGAAGGGTTACAATCTTGTTTTCGGATACAAATGGATTTAAACTAAACGAACATTAAGAAAGACAATGATGGCCCCTTCATACTGGTCAAGAGAATAATACAACAAGAAAACATTTCAATTTTAAATATTATGCACTCAACTTAAATGCTCCTACATTATTGGTATGTGCAATATGATATCCTATAAAACCTTAATGTCTGGGGACTTTAAGACCTCTTTGGTTGAACTAGACAGATTCTCTAAACAAAGACTAAACAAAGATACAAGGCACTTAAATGCAACCCCAGAACAAATGGACTTAATAGACATATACAAAATACACCATCCCAAAGCTAAGGAATATACATTTTTTTTAATCCCATGAAACAAACTGCAAAATAAACTAGAAAATTAACTCTTCCTTAACCCAGCTGTTATTCAGCATAAGATTATTTAATTTTCATGCCTTTGTAAGGGGATGAAAATTTTTGTAGGAGTTGAGTTCCACCTTTAAACTGTCTGGTCTGAGATGATAAAAGGTATAATTTCAATTCTTTTGATTTTGTTTATGTTTGATTTGTGACCTAGTATATGATCTATTTTTGAGAATGTTCCATGGGCAAACAAGAAGAACATATATTCCTTAGCTCTGGGATGGTGTTTTCTGTATGTGTCTATTAAGTGCATTTGTCTAGGATGCAACTGGAACACACGACTCCATAAGAGATTCTATCAAACCTTCAAAGATGAGCTTGTACTTATGGTCAAAACCTGTTCCAAAACATTGAGAATGAAGGAAACTTCCCTAACATATTCTATGAAGCAAACATCACCCTGATGTCAAAACCAGGAAAGGACCTGGTTCTCCTAAAAAGGAGAACTGCAGATCAATTTCACTAATAAATATTAATGTGCAAATACTCAATAAAGTCTTAGCCAATAGATTATAGTTACACATTAAGAAAATTATACATCAGAATCAAGTATTCTTCATCCCAGGAATGCAAGGCTGGTTTAACATTTGCAAAACAATAAATGTAATTCGCTATGTCAATAGAAGCAAAAATAAAGATCCTCTCCATAGATATAGAAAAAGTATGTGATAAAATTCAGCATCCTTTTCTAACAGAACACTTAAGAATGTAGGTATAGAAAGCACATTCCTTCTAATAATGTAAGTAATGTGTGACAAATCTACAGCTAATATCATATCAAATGGAGTAAATACTGAAAGCTTTTCCACCTACGACAAAAACCAGACAAAGATGTCCTTTATCATCAATACTATTCAACATAGTGCTGGAGGTTCTAGCTAATGCAATTAGACGAGAAAAAACTATACATGACATCGAAAGTGGGGCAGAGGAGGTCAAATGCTCACTCTTTGATGATATGCCATTATACTTAGAAAACCCCGGAGATGAAACCACAAGAATCCTGGAAGTGATCAAAAAATACATTTACATCTCAGTGTATAAAATCACTGTCCACAGATAAGTAGTCTTCGTATATACCTATACCAGCCAAGTCAAGAAGCTAATCAAAGTTACTATTCCATTCTCTGTATCTTCAAAGACAATGAAATACCAAGGATTATATCTAACTTAAAAGGCTAAGGATCTCTACAAAAAGAATTATAAAACTGTAAGAAGAACATGGCTGCCATACTGGTGTTGCCCCTGCTGGTGAGGGGCTGTACTACGCCAAGTACATGCCACACTCAGCCACCAGCCAGATGCTGATATTGGACAGCAGGGACTGGCTTTATTTTTTAAATAGTCTTAATTGGGAGGCAAGATGGCCAACTGGAGCCAGCTTTCCACAGAGGCTCTCATCCAGAAGGAGAGTTAATGGACAGAAGCTTATCAAGTAATCGGATGATTTGGAGTTGAGTCAAGAAAGAAGACTGAAGAGTGCAAATCAACCCTGCTGAGGTGAGCTGCGACTCCAAGGAAACAGACAATAGGTGCAAAAGCCATCACCAAGTGGATAGGAGTCCCTTCCCCCATGAGAACAGCTCACAGTGTACTTTCTATAAACAAGTGAGCACAGTTCAGATACCCTCCTATTTTATGTCAAGAACTCCTTCCCCAGAGAGAACCCACTTGTGTGCCTTGGCATTCTCCTGCCAGGCATAAAACTGAACATATATTCTACCTGAAATTCTGATCTCCCAGGACTCCCCTCCACTCCCATCCCAAGGTCTGGAAGCATGTCCTCCATAGAGTCCAGATTCTTGGGCAATTTTTCAAGGGCAAGGCCTGGGCTGCTACAACTCTGTGCTGAATAAGCAGCACGGGTGTAAATCAACTATGGAGTGAGGGAGGCAAGCAGAAGAGGGAGATATGGTGCCCCACAACAGAGTGCTGCAGTGGTGCTGGCACTGGTAGGAACAGTAGGGCTCAAACCCCTGGTAGTATTTTGGAGAAAAACTTCCCATCTCTCTTAGCAACCAGTGGAAGCTGGGCCTTTATCTTGGGGGCAAGCACAGGTGCAGCAGATCTGGGACAGAAATTTGAGCCCCATGAGCAAAGGGAAAGCCAGAGGTGATTCCTTCCCCAGTTGGGAGGTAGAGATGACTTAGACTAGCATACACATGCACAGACAGTGCATACTCCCAGGGCAGAGCTGAGTCAGAATTGCTGATTTTGTGAGCCGAAGACACACCCAGTTCCCAGTGAAGGATAGCCAGGACAAGAAAGCATGTGGCAGCAGCATTAGCCCAAGGTGGGCAGAAACTGAGAGCCCTTTATGAGCTCTAATCATGCTTGACCCAGGAAAGAGTGCAGCAGAGACAGAAACACCAGCTCTGTGAGAATTTGTATCAACCTCCCTGGACTAACTTATTTGCTGGGCAGGCCTTTCTGAGTCCATAGAGCACTAGAGTGAGCCATATTTGAGATGCCAGCAGATCCCTACCATCTAGTTCTGTGAGACCTATTGAACTCTCCCACTTGAGAGTTGGTGCTGACTGGGACAATTGTTTTGGAACTCTTGACCTGGGCCAATCACCCAAGGACCCTCCAAGGTGGTACTCTGTGTGTGTTGTAGTGGGAAGGTTTGATTTTCCTCTTCCAGTTGTTGCTTGTGGAGGGGCGGGGTGTCTTAGTTGCTGGTGTTTCTTCACAGCCGAGACTTCAACCCAAAGTCACTGACTCACGAGGATTGGACAGAGACCAGCTGAATACAAAACAGAGTCACCTATCCCCACCACACCAAGCAGGTACCCAGAGTTATAGGCTCTAATACTGTACAGGTCCTTTACAAAGCTCTAGGGGAAAAGCTGCAGTCACCAATCCCAGATTTCTGACAAATGGGCTGGTTAATCATTATTCCAGGAGCCCCCAATCCAATTTCAACTTATCTTCTCATCTAGCCAAACAGTGAAAAATAATCATGAGGTGGAATCAGAGGAAAAACTCTGGCAACATGAATAATCACATCAACTCCCCCAAGGAATGACGTGGACACAACAGGATATCCACTCATAAACAAGTGACTGAAATGCCAGAAACTGAGTTTAAAATATGGATGACAAATAAGATTAACAGAATGGAAGTAAAGTTAGAACTAGAAATTCTAGGAATAATTCAAAAGTTGTCTCAAGGATTCAATGAATTCATGTAAACATGAAGGAGGTAAAATCTCCATCTTTCTTTACGGCTGCATAGTATTCCATGGCGTACATATACCACAATTTATCAATCCATTCATGGATTGATGGACTCTTGGATTTCTTCCATGACTTAGCAATTATGAATTGGGCTGTAATGAACATTCTGATACAAGTATCTTTATTGTAGTGTGATTTTTGGTCTTCTGGGTATATACCTAAGAGAGGAATTATAGGATCAAATGGCAGGTCTATTTTTAGTTCTCTAAATGTTCTCCAGATGTCTTTCCAAAAGGAAAATATTCTTCTTAGCAAAGTATCCCAAGAATAAAAGAAAAAGTATCCAATGTACTCAGCCCTACTATGAAACTAATTTATAGCTTTTATAGGAAAGCTATAGCCAAATTTTAGCCTAGGAATATGGGGAAAGGGGAGAGGGAGGGGAGGAGAGGGAGAAGGGTGGATGGAGGGAGGGTGATTGGTGGGATCACAACTATGGTTCATCCTACAAGGATACACGGGAATCTCTCTAAATGTAGAATATAAATGTCTTAACACAATAACTAAGAAAAAGACATGAAGGCTATGTTAACCAGTTGGATAAAAGTATTTAAGATTGTATACAGAAACAATATACTGTACCCTATGATAGTATTAGTGTACACTACTATGATTTAATAAAAGAAAAAAAGAAAGAAATTGTATATGTAAAAAAAGAAAGAAAGAAAGAAATTGTCATATATGTAAAAAAAAAAGAATTCAATGAATTCAAAGAAAAAAATCAGCAAAAATTTTTGACACATTGATAAAAAAGAAACTTGCAACCCTCTAAGATATGAGAAATATAGTAGAATCCCTCAGCAACAGAATGGAGCAGGCAGAAGAAAGGATTTCTGACATTGAAGACAGAGCTTTTGAATGATCCCAAATGCTGAAAGAGGAAGAGAAGTGGAGTGCAAAAATGGACCATTCTCTCAGAGAGCTGTGAGACAATTCAAAAAAAGAAAACATTCACCTTATAGGAATTCCTGAAGGCAACGTGTTTCAAAATGTCCAGATGCTTTACTTCAAGAGATAATAGAGGAGAACATCCCAAACGTGGCAAGAGATTTTGAAATTCAGATAGCAGACAGCTACAGAACATCAGCACAACTCAACCCAAACAAAGTATCTCTCAGACACATTGTAATTAACTTTGCCAAAGTGAACATGAAGGAGAAAACTATGCAAGCAGGCAGATGTAATAAAACCATAACCTACAAGGGGAAGAATATTAGAATGACTGCAGATCTCTCTGCGGAAACTTTTCAGGCCAGAAAGGATTGTCATTGACCTTTAACTTCCTAAAACAAAACAACTTTCAACCCAGGATCCTCATCCAGCGAAACTTAGTTTTATTTATGATGGAGAAATTAAATACTTTAATGACATTCACATGTTGAAGAAATTTGCCATAACTAAACCAGATTTCCAGGATATTCTCACACATAGCCTACACAATGACCAGCACAATGCTCTACCACCAAAGTAAACTAACTCAGAAACTTTTGATCAAATCCCAACTTCCACAGTGGCAAAAGAGTTAAAAATGTCCACTGGTTTTAAAAAACTCAACACCCAAAATACCACCAGGTTTATCAATACTCTCAATTAATGTAAATGGCTTAAATTGTCCTCTAAAGAGGCACAGGTTGGCTGGCTGGACACAAAAACTCAAGCCAGATATCTACTGCATATAAGAATCTCATCTTACATTAAAGGATAAATATAGACTCAGGGTTAAGGGATAGTCATCTATAATTCAGGCATGTGGAATTTCAAAGAAAACAGGTGTTGCAATTTTATTCGCAGATACAATAGGCTTTATACCAACAAAAGTAAGGAAAGATAAGGATGGTCACTTCATATTTGTTAGGGGCAACACTCAACATGATGAGATTTCAATTATTAACCTTTATGCACCCAACCAGAATGCTCCTCAATTTATAAAAGAGACCCTAACAGACATGAGCAACTTGATTTCCTCCAGCACCATAATAGTCAGAGATTTTAACAACCCTTTGGCAGTGTTGGATAGATCCTCCAATGAGAAGAAGCAAAGAAATTTTAGATTTAAATTTAATCATGCAACAATTGGATTTAATGGACATCAACAAATGATGCTGGGAGAACTGGTTAAACACCTGTAAAAGACTAAAATTTGATCCCCATCTCTCACCATTTACAAAAATTGACTCAAGATGGATAAAAGATGCAAATATAAGACATGGAATGATAAAAATCCTAGAAGAAATTACAGGAAAATGCTTGAGAATGTTGGCCTGAGGGAAGATATGAAGAAGACTTGAGTGGAAATTGCAATAACAAAAATAACCAAATGGGGCTTAATTAAACTGAAAACCCTTTTGCACAGCTAAGGGCACTACAATTATAGCAAAATGACACCTTCATAATGGGAAAAGATATTTAGATACTATGAATCTGACAAAGGTTTGGTAACAAAGATCTATTAAGATCTCTAATTAGTCAACAAAAAAAGAGCAAACAATCACATCCATCACTAGAAAAGAGACATGAACAGATACTTCTCTGAGGAAGACAGGAATGACTAGCAAACATATGAAAAAAATGCTCATCATCAGAGAAATGCAAATCAAAATCACTCTGAGATATCGCTTACCCCCAGTGAGAAGAGCCCACATCACAAAGTACCAGAGTTGCAGATGCTGGTACATGTGTGGAGAGAGAGGAATACTTTTACACTGTTGGGAGACCACAACCTAAATCAGTCTGTTTGGAAAAAAGGGGTAACGTCTTCAAAGAACTCACATTAGACTTCACATTTGACACCACAATCCCACTACTAAGCGTATACCCAAAAGAAAAAGAAAATCATTTTATCATATAGACATTTGCACTATAATGTTTACCACAGTTCAATTTATAATCCCCAAGGTGTGGAAACAACTTAAAGGCCAATCAACTCAGGAATGGATTAAGAAGCTGTGGTATATATATCATGGAATACTATTCATCTATAAAAAAGATGGTGACTTTAACATCTTTCATATTATCCTGGATGGAGTTGAAACACATTCTTCTCAGTAAACTACCACAAGAATTAAAAAGAAAGTATCCAATGCATTCAATTTTATCATGAGGATAGTAGACAATCTAACACACATATGCATAGGAGAAAAACTTAATTCTGTTCAACGTGGGGGTTGGGGCAAGTATGGAGGAGAAAGGACGAAGGCAAAGAAGGGAAGGGAGGGAAGATAGGTGTGCTTCCACTGAAAGGGCACAACATAGGGGTGGGGTATGTAGCATACCTTTTGGGTTCAACACACAGCTATAAGAAGGACTCTATCTAACAACAAATGCATAAATTGTGAACTGGTTTTTGTACCCTCACAATAACCTGAAATTAAAAAAAAAAAGAAAAAAATGTGACCTGATTGTTTGTACCTTCACGATAATCTGAAATTAAAGAAAAAAAAGAAAAAGAAAGAAATCTTGTTATTCAAGATAACATATTTGAATCTGGAGGACATTATGCAAAATGAAATAAACAAGAACCAGAAAAACAAATATCAAGTTATTTTACTGATACGTGGAATCTTTTTAAAAAATCGTCAAACTCATCAAAACACAATATGGAAAGGTGGTTACCAGGGGTTGTTAGGTAAGAGAAATAGTTAAGTGTTGTTCAAAGCATATAAACTTTTTTTTTGTTTTTATGAGATAGAGTCTCACTTTGTCACCCTCAGTAGAAGGGTATGGCATCATAGTTCACAGCAACCTCAAACTCTTGGGCTCAAACGTTTCTCTTGCCTCAGCATCCCAAATAGCTGGGACTACAGGTGAGGATCACTATTGCCCAGCTAGCTTTAGAGACAGGTATCTGTCTTGCTCAGGTTGGTCTTGAACCTGTGAGCTCAGGGCAAGCCACCTCCCTCGGCCTCCCAGAGTGCTAGGAATACAGGCATGAGCCACCATGCCTGGCCAAAGTACAAACTTATAGTCATAAGATGAAAACATTCTGGAGATCTAAGTACATCATGCCAACTAGAATTAATAACAATTTATTCTATATTTGAAATTTGCTGAGACAATAGTAAATTTTAAGTATTCCCACCAAAAAAAAATTTAACCATGTGAGGTAATGTATATGTTAATTGGCCTGATTGTGGTAATTACTTCACAATGTATCAAACATCACATTGTAGAATATATACAATATTTATTTCCCAATTATAATTCAATGAGTGTAAAAAAGTTAAAAAATAAAAACAGGTGAAGAATATGGACAGACAATTCTCCAACGATGTACAAATTGCCAATGAACATATGATGAGATGCTCAATATTATTGGTCATTAGGTAAATGCAAATCAAAACTATAATTAGTTACCAGTTTATAACCTCTTGAATGGTGAAAACAATAAAAATAATATAAAATACAAAGTGATGGCAATGATGTAGAGAAAATGGAAACTTAAAATATTTCTGATGACAATGTAAAATGGTGCAATAAATTTACAGGTCCTCAAAAAGTTAGAGTTAGCATATGACCCACTAATTTAACTCCTAAGTACATGTACATGACCAATAAATTATAAAAACATGTTCACACAGAAAAGTGTACATGAATAATCATAGAAGCATTGCACTTAATATCCAAAAATAGAAATAACTCAAATATCTATCAACAGGATAATGGATAAATGAAATGTTACCTGTCCATTCAACTGAATATTATTCAGCCATAAAGGAAATAATTCTTACATGCTTTGAAAACATTCAATATAAGTAAATCAATCCACTCACAAAGGACTACGTATTGTATTATTCAATTTATATGAAACATCCAAAATAGGCAAAATCATAGAGATGGACAGAAGAATAGTGGTTGCCTTAGAAGGAGGGAATAGGGGATGGTGCCTGTGACTCAGTGAGTAGGGTGTCCACCCCTTATACCGAGGGTTTGAACCCAGTTCTGGCCAAATTGCAACAAAAAAATAGCTGGGCATTGTAGCAGGCACCTGTAATCCCAGCTACTCAGGAGGCTGAGGTAAGAGAATTGCCTAAGCCTAAGAGCTAGAAGGTTGCTGCGAGATGTGATTCCATGGCAATCTACTGAGGGAGACAAAGTGAGACTATGTCTCTAAAAAAATAATAATAATAAAATAGAATAAAAAGAATGGGGGGGCGATGCCTGTGGCTCAAAGGAGTAGGGCGCCAGCCCCATATGCCAGAGGTGGTGGGTTCAAACCCAGCCCAGCCAAAAACTGCAATAAATAAATAAATAATAAAAAAGAATGGGGGGATGAGGAATGGAGGCTAAATGTAAAGAGGTGTAGGGCTTTATTTGGGGTGATGGATGTACAACTTTGCTAATATAGTACCAAAGCATGGAACTATATAATGTAAAGGGCATAATTTTATGTTATGTGATTTATATCTCAATTAAAATAAAATATGAATAGTTTCTTTTGTTTATAATTTACATAGAACAGCTGTTGATATAGGCTGAAAGATCTGATATGAAAAGATTTGTGTTCAATATTGTTTCAAAAACATGGATGGATTACACTTGTTAAATTTAGTGTTTCATTGACAGAATTTGCGATGCTAAGACTTAGTTGCATCAGCATTACTTATTCTCACCACCCCAAGGAAACTACAAATTTCTGAATGGTTTTTGGTTTTAGCGTCAGAATGTCTCAGTTTGATGTTACAAAATTATTGACAATTGTTTTACCTAATTATGTATGTGGTCCTCTCTCTCATCCATATTAAAAATCTTGTCAGTCATCTAGTTTCCCACATATCACATCAGAATTAATAGGAAATCAGCAGTTTTTCCACTAAAAATTACAGCATCCCAAATCATCGATTTTTTTCTACTTGAAGTACTTTAAAATACTTACAACTCATAAATGGTTTAGAAGAAGAACCATTTCTCCTGTATATATTTCTCAAAAACACCATTGGATCCATCATATTTTGTAATATTCAATAGACTGCCAATCAATACTTCTTATCCGATTTCATCAGCACATGTTTGTGTATACTGAAACATTTATGCAATAAGTTCAAATGGACACTCAGAAAAGGTGAAAGCCAGACAAGTTCTCCGCTGAATAACTGAGCTTCCCAGTTGATGCTTTTATAACTTGCTAACAATTTCTTATTTCACATGATGGAGTAAACAGTAAGATGCATGAGAAACAGTATGGTCTCTTTAGACATCAAATGAATCAGAGAGAAGTGACTCAGATCAAGTGTTAGAATGGTTGGGATGGAGTATATAATGTGGAGCTAGAAGAAAATGTCCATCAAAGACAGGATATAGTCTTTAAACTCATTTGTAAGGAAGGATAAATATCCTATACAGATTGTACAAAATAATTCCGTGCCTCCTAAACAAGTAATCAGGGCAGAACTCCTTGCCATGATCCATAATTTGTGATGAACACATCTTTAAATTTATCTATGCCCTATTACTATCTTAAGGGAAATGCATATTTCTGCTTCTCTGTAATTCACTTCCTGGCACCTGTACTCTCTAATTGCAGTTATAATAGAGTATCTGCCCGTGTCTCATTTACTTTATTCTGTCAGTTGTCACTCTTTGCTTTTCCTTCAACTGTCTTCAGTTGCTGTTTCCCTTTACTTCCTGAGCATGTGCCAATTTCTAACCGGTAGATAATGTAAAAAATATTGTCTATGCATCTATTTCCTCTACTTTTCACCCTATTTCTTCCTTGGCCACATATCCACCCATTTTGGAAACATATCTCTACCCTTTGTTTCCAGTTTTGAATTTTAATTAAATGCTTCAATGCAGCTATAATCCAAAAACTCTAGCTATGATTAATGATACACTTCTAATCGATAAGTTCATTACAGCCTTTTTCATGATATTTGTCATAATGTTGAACTAGAAAACTTTTATACTTGTACCTTCTTCAAAATATTTCCTCTTGAAATTCCTTACACTACTCAATTCTAATTCTTTTACTTTTAAAATGGTTCTTATGCTGCTTCCCTTAATGATTTCTATTTTATCATTCTTCTGAAAATAAATAGTTCCTAATTTTCCATATTAAGATTTCTTTTTTTTTTGGTTATTTTAGGTTAATCTATCATTTCTGACCAGATTCATTAGTGTAACCAAAGAACTATTTGCATTTGTTAGGTAAAGTCCTTTATAATTGTGTCCTGCCCCAAGAGGTGTGCCATACACCATAACATTGTGTCCCTTAAGTGGAAGTAGCCCCACCCGTCTCCCTCTTCCACTCTCCCTGCTCCATCATTCCCTACCCTCTATCTTGAATTGAGTTTTTCTTTTATGTAGGTATATATTAGATTGTTCACTGGCTTCATATTAGAATTGAGTACATTGGATTCTTGCTTCTCCATTTTTGTGATACTTTACTAAGAAGAACGTATTCCAACTCTGTCTGGGTTAATACAAAATATGTAACGTTTCCATCTTTTTAATGGCTGAATAGTTTTCCATGGTATACTCTTCTCAACCATCACTCTCTAATATCTGAGTCACAGGCGTGAATATTGTGTATTATCCTATGATGTCCAAATATAACCTAAAAATCAAACTTTTGTCTGAAGTGTGCATCTGAAAAACCCACATTCCTCTTTTATTCTTTATTTCTATTAATAAAATCATCTGCTACCCAAATATTTTCATGAGAAACTTGGGATTCATATTCATCTTCAGTTAGTTACTTATTTCCTCTCCAGAAATACAATATATCAGTAAATTCTATCTTCTAAATAATTGAGATATCTTCCCTTTTTACAGATTGCTTTGACACTTCTATTATTTCTAACCAGATTCATTAACAGTAAATGCCCTCTTTAATTTCTATCCTGCCAGTTATCTCTTACTTCTGTATTATTTTCTTCATTTTGCCACCAGTGATTATACATAGATAATTTAGTATATAATATTATTAAGATGTATTTTCTTATTTCTCATTACTAAAGGGATACAAGTGTTTTTGTTACGTGGATGAATTGTACATGTATAATACTGAAGTCAGGTATTTCAGTATATCCATCATCAGGATAGTGTTCATTGTCCCTAATAGGTAAGATTTTATACCTGACGCCTATCCTTCCCTCCCTTTCTCCAATATCCTTTACATCTCTATGTGCCCATGTGTACCATTGCTTAGCTCCCACTTTTAGTGAGAAAATGTGGTGTTTGTTTTTCCATTCATTATATAAGCAATAAGGACAGCAATTCTCAACCTGTGGGAGGTGACCCTCAGGAACTGCATTAGGAAGGTTGAGAATCACTGACTTAGGGTAACAGTCTCTAGTTCCATCCAAGTTGCTTCAGAAGAGATTATTTCATTCCTTTCTATGGCTGAGGAGTACTCCACAGTGTGTGAGTGTGTGTGTGTGTGTGTGTGTGTGTGTATCACATTTTATTTTTCCACTTATGAATTGAGTGGCATTTAGGTTGATTCCATGTCTCTGCAATTGTGAATTACGCTGTGATCAACATTTGAGTATAATTATCTTACCAATAAAATTATTTCTTTTCCTTTGGCTAGATATGTAGAAGTAGGATGCTGTATTTAATTGCTGGTTTCTCTTTGAAAAATATATATGTTGTTTTCCATCAGGGGTTATACAAGTTTTCAGTCCCATCAACAGTGCTAAAGCATTCATTTTCCTCTGCATCCATGCCAGCATCTTTTTTTTTTTTACTTTTTAATAATGATCATTCTGAGAAGGGTAAGTTGATATCTCCTTATAGTTTTACTTTCCATTTTCCTAATTATTATTGATATTGAACATTTTTCCATATTTTTGGACAGTTTTCATTTTTCTATAAAACTTCTGTTCATAACTTTTGCTCAATTTTAATTGGGTTGCTTTTTCATTTGCTAATTTATTTAAGTTCTTTATAAATTCTGGATATTAGCCATTTTTTGGATGCATAATTTGAGAATGTGGCTGCTTCTTTCTCGTAACAGTATAGCATAGCCATATTATATGAATATGTGTTCCTTTACATGGAGGTAAGCCTTAGGGAGATTAGTCTCCCCAGATCTCCTCTCGGTCATGTCAGTGGAAGCTGGGAGAGGCTATGTAGGTTCTGTCTGCAGGTGTAAGGACTGGGGATGTTCACTCCATCCTTGTTTAGGTGTAATGTCAGTGTATGGTTATTCGGTCTGTCATGCAGCATTAAATTGCCGGGTAAGTCCCACCAAACTGTGGATAGGAGCTTGGGTCTATGGGGGCAGGCAATGGGTGGGAGCCACAGTAGCAGTTTCATAGGTTTCAGTATATTATTTATTTGAATTAGTTTCCTAAGGCTGCTATATCAAATTGCCACAAACTGGGTGATTTAAAACAACAGAAATTTATTCTTTTACAGTATTTGTCTGAGAATGACTACTTGCTATTAAAGTCTGTTGAGGAGGATACTCCCTTGCTTCTTTCAACCACTGATAGTTCTAGGAATCCCTTGGGTCATGGCAGCATAACTCCAATCTCTGACCTTATATTCACATGGCTTTCTCCCCTTTATGTCTGTGTCTCAACTATCCTTCTCATTTCTCTTATAGGACACCTACATTTTGATAAAGGTTTCTTTTTTTCTTTTTTTTTATTGAATGGTAACTATGTACATTAATACACTTCTGGGGTACAGTGTGGGGTTTTCACATGCAATCCAAAATACTTCCATCAAACTGATCAACACAGCCTTCATGTCATTTTCTCAGTTATAGTTTTAAAAC
>CAUYQV010175806.1:0-27746 GCA_963574575.1 Galagoides demidoff
TCCGTTTTGAGCCAGCTTTCTCATTCTTTCTTTTGCCTTTTCCATCTTCTTCTACTCTATCACCTTCTTCCTCACTGCTTGCATCTGCAGTATTTCCACCTTCTCCCTCTGTTTCTGAAGAGCTCTGTTGCTGAATTGCCTGGTATCCAGTGAACTTTACACCTGGGTTATTTTCTATTTCCCATAATCCTTCATTAAATCCTTTCCGTTTGTTTGACTTTCCAAACTTGTCTTTGTATTCCTTATATGGAAAGAGGTCTTTGGGACCTAAAAATGCAGTTTCATGGGTGCCAAAAAAGAAGATGGGATACTTGTTTGCTGGAGGCTTCACAGCTCCCTCTGGGAGTTCATCAATCCGGCAGGCCAGCGCGGGTAGGCCTTCATCTTGGCGAAGACCAGGTCGCCCGCTTTGTACTCGCGGGGCCGCGGACGCGCCATCCCAGCCGCTCCTCTTCCTGGTCGTCCTTGGTCGCTGCGAAGATGCCGGGAGGCCGCCCCCAATAAAATTCAAAATTGCCCAAGAATATATATGCAGAACTCTTAAATTAAATATTTGCACACAGAACTCTGCTGCATGTGAAAACACCACCTCACTAGCCATGTAATGTTTATAAATGGATGTTGTATAAAAGTTGTTTATTTGATTCTAGTATTGTTTTGACAGACTAAAATAAATTATAACGCTATCCAGCTAGGTTATGCAAGGAAATTTAACAGAAATATAACAAAATAAATAATCCCTTGACATAATAAAGGTTAATTAAATTAACAAACAGCTATCATACTGTCTGATTGAGGAAAACCAAACCAGGATACACTCTGAATTTAGAACAATCACACAAACCTACTCTCAATACTATTATTAACAATACTTTGGAAGTATTGTTTGGTATATATATTTATACCGGTGAATTAAATATAAGTAAGTAGAGACATTTTTGCTTTATTATTTGCTATTAACACAATTTTATAACTGGGAATATGAAGATAAGTCACTGAAACAAATGTACAGAAAAAACAAGAATAGAATAAGTTTGTGTTGTCAGAAAATTAAGGTATAAATTTGAATTCCTTTTGTTGTTAAACACAATGTAAATAAAGACTCCATCAAGCTATCACAACACAAATCTACAACTAGAAATAAGCTTACATGGCATTTCTAATAATAAAAATTAAATGACCAAAGGACATAAAGATTTAAATAAATGTAAAAATACATGGTATCTGTAGAGGAAAAAAAAAAACTGGAAAGCTCACCATGGTAAAACTTTTCAAATTTATCTAGAAATTCAATGTGGTCTTAGTCAAAATATTAGTGGGAGCTTTTTACCCCCTGGAATTGAAATAGTTTTATGGTAAATTTAATCTTATAAAAGGAGAAAGAACCAGAAAACTTTTTCCAGAATAAATGAGCACATATGACTCTTAAAATTGGTGAAATTGTCTACTTTTTACGCCTGAGTTCATGGAGGATATGCATCTGTACTGTCTTTTCTTTGGATATTTTGGGTGTGGAGTCAGCATAAGACTGGCCTCATGAAATAAACTGGGAATTATGGCCTGCCCCTCTGCTTCCTGAAAGAGTTTGTGTATGATTACTTTGATTATTTCCTTAAATCCCTGGTAGAATTCACCAAGAAAGAAATCTCAGTCTATAGATTTTAGACTACCTTTTAATTATGAGTTTCATTATTAGTACAAGATTACTCAGATTTTTCTACATTTTCCTGTGCCAGAGTCAGTAATTTGAGTCTAGCAAGAAATTTTAATTTCACGTTTATCATCAAATTATTTTGGGCATAAGTTTAGTCATCAACATTTATTGCCATTTAACGTCTATAACTTTTTAACAACATTTTATATTCCTGATTTTGGTAATTTGTGTTTTTCCGATTTTTCTCTTGATCATGCTGACTATAGCCTCAACAAGTCTATTGATATTTATAACGGATAAACATTTGGTTTCATTGATTTTTTTTCCTGCTATTTTTCTGTTTTTTGTTTACTTTGTTTCTGCTCTTATTTGTTTCTCTCTTTTGCTGAAATGTTATTTACTCTGCTTTTGGTTATGTAACTTAAATTATAATTGTAATTTATTAATTCTAGACCTTTCTTTCTTTTTTTGTTTTGTGAGACAATTTCACTTTGTCACCCTGGGTAGAGTTCCTTGGCATCATAGCGCACAGCAACTTCAAAGTGTTGGGCTTGAGCAGTTGCCTTGCCTCAGCCTCAAGTAGCTGGGACTATAGGTGCCCACCTCATTGCCCAGCTAGTTTTTCTATTTTTAGTAGAGACAGGGTCTCGCTCTTGCTCAGACTGGTCTCCAACTCCTGAGCTCCAGCAATCCATCTGTCTTGGCCTCCCAGAGTTAAGATTACAGGAGTGAGCCACCCATCCAGTATTGTCTTTCTAGCATATGCATTTAAAGCTTATCACTTTCCTTCTAACATGTGTATTAGCTGCATCTCACAAATTTGCTATGCAGCATTTTTATTACAAGTTATGAAACTTTATTTCCCTTGTAATCTTTTGCCCATAAGTTATTTTAAAAGTATATTGCTTGTTTTCTAAATATTGGTGGACTTTGTACATAAGCTATTTGATGAACTCTAATTTAACTTCATTGTGGTCACAGAATATGTCATAACCATTTAGTCTTAGTATTGAGACTTTCTTTATGAATACAGTATATCGTCTTGGTGAACCACATCTCCTGAACACACTGTTTACCATATAATTGTTGTGTGCAGTTTTCTAAAAATGTTAACTAATTCAAGTTGTCTGATAGTTATTCAAATTTTCTGTATGTTTACGATATTCAATATACTTCTATTAATTTCTAAGAGAGGAATGTAGAAATCCCTAATTATTAATTTGCTTATGTTTCCTTTTAGATTGCTTGGTTGTGATTCATTTTATGTACTTGAGTCTCTGTAATTAGGTACATAAACATTTTATATTATTAACTCTTCTTGATGAATTTATTAATTTATCAAGTTTTCTCATCTCTGTTCAAATTTGCCATCCTGAAGTCAATTCTCTCACGTATACAGCCATTCAAACTTTCTTATGACTATTGTCTTCTATGGCACATGTGTTTTTCATATTTTCCTGTAACTTATCTCTTTTTATTGTGAAAATGTATTTTCTGTAGAGGGTATGTATTTAGATCTTACTTTTTACTTTACACTGACAATTTATGCTTTTAATTGGAGTATAAGATTATTAACATTTAATGTAACTTAAGTGCTTAGGTTTCTTTTCATCCCCTCTATCTCTTCTTTGTTTCTTATTTCGTCTTTCTCTCCCTATTTTTTTGATTAAATACGTGTTTGTTAGAATTCCATTTTTTTCAGATATTGATTCATTAGCTATATCTCTTTGCTAATTTTTTACAATGGTAAGGTCTGACAGTGGCATACAAAGAGATCATGATATGTGAAGACATATGCGCTCTCATCAATGTCAAGAACTTTACTACTCAAGATAAGGAAATTTAAAACTGAAGAAAGGTATAATATTTAAGGAGGAGCCATTTGATTTTCACTGGCTTAGGAGCACCTCTTGATGGCACATCTAGAAAATGAAAGTATTATTGGTCAAATGAAATGAATATAGGTTAAATCTTAAGGACTTAACAAGGAAACAAAAATAATAACAGAAACAACAATAATAACCATAAAACTGGGCATGGTGCTGATTTGATTTTTTTTTTTAGGTTTCCTAAAGCCATATATTTGAAAAATGCCTCCAGGTATATTGTTTGTGGCCAGATAATTTTTTAAGAATATTAAATGATATGTATATCACATCTTATAATTATTATTATTATTTTTAATTTATTTATTTTTTTTCACCACTTTTCATTTGTATCCAAACAACTGTTTTCCCAGCTGAGAAGTTACAGCATGTTGGCAATGGACTAGAGCTTTGGGATTCCAACCTGCAAAAAGTAAGAAATAGTGGGAATGTAGGAATGCAGGAATGTAAAAATCCTGGAAATTCGAGACATTGATTCACATTTTGCTTTTTTTGTTTGTTTTGAGACAGTCTCATTCCATTACCCTGGGTAGAGTGCCATGATATCATCATAGCTCACAGCAACCTCACACTCGTGGGCTCAAGTGATCCTCCTGCTTCTGCTTCCTGAGTAGCTGGGACCATAGGCCTCTCAGAGTGCTAAGATTACAGGTGTGAGCCACTGCACCCAGCCTAGATTTATATTTGGATACCTACTTCACAAAAAAATACAGGCTCTCTCTTTGGGCAATCTCACATGTAGTTCAGAAGGGCAGCATTCAAAACTCTGGTTTTAGAAATTTGTTATTTTTGACTTTTCCTGGTGAAGATTACTTTTGACTAATTACTTTATTTCGTAGATGAAAGAAAATGTTCTGCAGAAGATAAATATATGCCCCTCCCCAGTGAAACAAAACCCATTAAGCATGGTGTTGTTCCAGGATACAAGTCCTATTTTTTGAGACTCAAATCTAAGTATAGCTGTTTTGTGAAATTATCCACTATACCTTCATTCCAAATGGATTCCATTATGTTTCCTTTAATTTTACATTCCCTTAGACATACCTCAAAATTATGGTCTTTTCTGCTAAACCTACATTTCACCCACCTGGTGCTTTGCTTAATTTCCCTGGCAGACAAAACATTGGACATATGCCCACAGAATTCATTCTCTTTATTCTGATCTGTTCTTCTGCTCACATTCTTGACTATTTCCTAGCTCCCTAAACTGGGTAAAAGAGAAGACCCAAGGATCCCTTACACTTTTTCTTCTTAGAGCTCCACAAAATATGGACTTCCCTTCCATTGTCCTGCTCCTGACTTATTTTCACTTGGTGCAATTCCTGAACAGAGAGCATTTCAATGTCTGTATGGATCCTCTGAAAAACAGATGCCATGATGCGATGAAATATACATACACTTTATTGTAAGAAAGACTGTCAAAAATGAACAGGGAAGAAACTAGGGAAAGTCAAGAGAGCAGTCACACTGCATTGCAAGTCAAAGTGTAAGGTGGGGAGGGATGCTGGGTGGAAGTTCCTACCCTGCGCCACCATTCAGCAGAGCCACCAGGAAGTCCTCTCTCTCAAGTCAGTCATCAGAGCAAGCTTTTCCCAAACTCCCGGGACCATGAGTGTCTCAGCTGAGCACAGACATTGGCTGGAAGTAACCTGTAGGAAACATGACCTAAGCACAAACTCACTAGTGTATATCTGACCCTGACACCAGGGTCTTTGGTCAATTGAATTATATGTAATTGGAGGGTTTTGAGGGGCAATTCCTAATGCTATCTTTCTCATTTTTTGATATTTTGAAAAAAAGAATAAAATGTCGACACTATTTCTCTTTTTCCTAAAGTCTCTGCCAGAAACACGTGTTATTTGTTATAAACAGCAATGAATACAGACCTAAGATGAGTGGTTGACCTGTATCAGGGCAAAGAAGAGTGGTGATATTTTTAAAGTAAAAATGAAAAATTAAAATTAAAAAAAATCAACTGAAGTATTTGAAAATGTTCTTAAAATCCTTTCAAAACCCAAATAAATTAGTGTCACATATCTGGTCTAATTAAGCCTGGCTTTTCTACAGCACAAACATTAAGATAAATGGGAATAATTATTCATTTTTTTCTGTTTTGCCTGATTATGTATATTGTGCATTTGAACCTATTTTTCATTTTAAATGTGCAATGTTTCAGACATGCTTAACATAGGCTTATATGAGTAACTTGGGATCCTAACCATCATTTATGACATTTATAACATTACTTCTATAGTATAGATTCCAAGTTCCAAGTGTTGAATTTGTAATGAGCTTTTGGGATCCAATCTGTATCCAAGTATGAGATGTCTTATGTCTTTCAGAAGCATACTATGCAATCTTTGCAAAATGTTCCCACATCTGCTAACTGAGCTATGACATACTGGAGTAGGGAAGTAGGCAATAATTGTCCTTTGCTCTTTTCCTGAGATTGACATGTGGGTACCCAGAAACTCCTCCCAAGCCTGTCCATATTTGTCTTAAATACCTCCTTCCAATTTAAATCTAAACATACTTCTTCCAAAGCCAAAGTCAGTTCGTAACTGAGGTCAGGATAGTAGTTAACTTTGCAGAGGGGGGACTGACTAGGGGGAGCCCTGAGGGATGTTGAGAATGTGCTGTGTCTGTATCAGTTGGTGGTGACCTGCGTACATACGAATGTCATAATTAGTTGAGTTCCACACTTTAGATTTGGGCAGCTTATGCAATTTTATACCAGAATTAATTTTTTAAACCTACCTCTTTTCAACTTCATAAGAAACCCTACAAATTAGCAAATGCAACAAATCCTTATTTACAGTGAGTTAAGATATAGCTTCTATGACATTATCTATATGTTACTCGCTAGCATTACCCTATTCACTAGTATTTGCCCTAAGTTGCTCATACAGAGGAGTGCTAATGTTTAAAATTTTTAAATACTGGTGATTGGCCAGAGATTTACAATTTTAAATATGTATTTTTGCATGTTTCAAGCCACCTGCCTCTTTTTCCCAGAGCATCCTGACTGAGAGTATTGCAACACAGAAGTTGCTTAAGTTTATGTTACTGGTAAAGCAGGAGGGGTAAGTCTGAAATGCAAGAACCTGTTGGTAAGAACTAGTTTTAAGAGAAAAATACAGTTGAAGAAAGTTTACATTGCTTCAAATTGGAAGGACTAGACAGTGAAACTTCTGATAAGACTTTATCACCTTTAGGTTCATTTTAGCAGCTGCTGGGAACTATTGACATTCTCTCTCCAAATATATATACGGAGGCCCAATTTTACATACAGTTATAAGCACATTCACAAAACACTTAAAGTCATTGATGAACCCTTTAAGTTTTTCTGCAAATCATACTAAAAAGTCCTATTCCAGAAAGTTACTCTTATATACAATAAGTATTCTATTTAGGTCAAGCAAATACCTTAATAAACTCCTTCACGAAATATTCTGTATCAAGTTCAATGCCGTGTAAATCAGAACATATTGCCAACAGAAATTCACTAGGAATTTTGTAATGATACACACACCCCTGTAAAACAATTAGGTGATGATTGGTACAGACCACAGGAGATGATTCCATATTTAGGATGGAAACCAAAGATATTTAGGATCATTTTCAGCAGTTCCTCTACGTTTTGTATGGTGTACTTCCTATACTTTATTTATTGTATTATGATTTGTCAGACACTGTTTTTCAAAAAGTTCTTGTAGAATAGAATTTACATATAGTGGTTGAGTGAGGAGCAGATCTAAGGAATACACAGTTCCTGATCTATAGCCATATATACACCTGCGGGCTTTGAAGTTCATTTTCATTTTGCTCATTTTCAAATAGAATAAAAAATAAAGAGACTGATATCTTCTCAAAGGTCTTGCCATTGAGTGAGGGATATAAGAAGCATACTTCGAAAGTTTATGGATCATCTGATGTTTTTCATGTTCATGGCCATGTGAACCAGGTTGTTCTCAGAATAATATAGGCAGAGGTGAGAGCAGGAGAACCACTCACAGTCACCTCGCCTTGACCTTCACAATAATTTCCTTTCCTCCCCCAATTTTCTGTCCTCCCTCTGCTAAAAAAAAAAAAACTTCAATTGAGCTGAAAGCCCCTCTTCTTTAGGAAAAAATTAAAGGAATCAGGGCAGAACTTCCATGCCCAATATTTCATAGCATAGACATCTAGCCTTATTTCTTTTATATTTTCCATTTGGACAAGGGAAAGTGGAGAGAAGAATAGAAATTATCTCACTTTTATTTATTTACATAAAAAAATCATGCAAAATTAACGTTCAGAAGTATTAAAATTAAATTAGTGCATGTGTATGTGTATACATGGATAAATATATATACATATATATGTGTTTACTTTTATCTAGAAGAAAAATGTTTTTGACTTGGTTTATTCCCGAAATTATGAGATAGTGTAGAACCAACATCCCAAGTAGAATCTGAATGTCCTTAGTAAAGCAACACTCAGCATTTTTATACTCTGATTTGAAAGCTCAAGAGAGCCTGATCTTCAAAAAATAGAGTTTACTCTTTTATTACTCTTTTCTTATCCATGATAAACATTTTAAATATGTGCATAGATTTACAAAGTTAATTAAGACATCTTAGAAATAACAATGAATTCATCACCAGTACTATATTTTGGGGACAAAAGTGCACACACTATGAAAGGCACTCTCCAAGGACTTGCACTAGCCATCCATAAAGGACAAGAACTGAAGTTACTCTGTTTGAAACCTGTTTTCTTTTTGAATACTCACCAAACTCATTCCCACTAGCTGATGCACATACATCGTCTCAGATATGATCCCTCCCAGTAGAATAAAAGCTCAGAAAGGACAAAGATTGCCTTTAGTTGTCCCATGCTGTCTAGTAGCTAGCACAGATGGACATGGTAAGTGTTCACTAGTAAAGTTCTATAGCCTAAGCCATCCCATCCTCTCACTGCTGTAACGAATTGTCACAAACGTAATTGAAACAGCACAATTTCAGTTTCAGCAGATTCAGAACTGCAGGTATAATGAGTCATTGCTGGTTCCCTACTTCAGGTTTCAAAAGGCCAAAAGCTTTTTTTCCAGAAGCTCTGGGGATGAATAAATACCCTTACAAGCTCACTCAGATTGTTGGCAGAATTAAGTTCCACATGGCTGTAGGAAAGAAGTCCCTGTCTCTTCTCCCTGTCTTGGTCAAGGGTCATTTTCAGCTTCCAGATCCCACCTCCATTCTGCAGCTCCTGGCCCCTTCCTCCATCTTCAGAGTCAGCAATAGCGAGCAGAGCAGATTCACGCTCTGAATCTTCTGACTTTCCATTCTGCTCATATGGCCTCTGTTTTCCTCATCTCCCATATCTTTCTGGGTGACTCTTCTAGTTTTCTCTTCTCCTTTTGAGGTTTTTGTGATTGCATTGGCTCCAGAAAGATAATCCAGAATAGTCCTCCCATCGTAGGGTCAGATAATTAGTAACCTTAATTCTATCTCCAAAACCTCTGCCCAGTAGTAACTAAATTCATGTTTGTTTAGATCATTAAAAGTTGGAAATCTTGGAAACATATCTGTAGAATTCTATCAACAACAGCTCTAAAAAATAAAAATAAATGAAACACTCAAAGTGCTTGGCTTAGTGGAAAGAAGACATAACACAAATATTAGTTATCATTACTAATATACATAAATTTTGTGTTGTGGTGGGCTTGAGAGTGTGGGCAGGGAATTCTTTCCGCATGCATTCTTTACCCACACCTTGAAAGGAAGGTTTCTGGCAAATTACCTTGAGTAGGTTGGCTTGAAAATGGTATAAGGATGATTATCATATTTTATAACAGGTGCAACTATGATCCTGGTGAAAAGAGGGAACTATTAAGAGAAGCCAAATAACATGAGAAAAATATTGTACCCTGGAAATGCATTTTCACTACTCCTTTTTTCTGTTCGTTTTTACTGATATTCTCAAATAAAACAAACCTTCTCTGCAAGTTGCACAGAAGAAACAAAGAACAAAAAAAAAAGAGAGAGAATGATGATTGAAGTTTGAGTGGAGCAAAAACTCAGAGGAAAAAAAATCAAAGAAAACATATTAGAGCATTTGAACATGGGAACAGAAAGTAGAAAACTAAATGACAAATTAAGTGAACATAAGGTTAAACTAGGTGGAGATAAGAGAAATTAGAAACTAAAAAACTGAAGTTTTCAGTATAGCTGCAGAATTATTTTTCATTATTTCATAATTTATTTATTAAGAACATTCATTAGACAGGTGATAACCATACACTGGTATTACTAAATATACTTTCTCCCCTCCAGCTTCATCCTTTGTTATGCAGTTAACTTTTTCCTCAGTAAAAAGAAACAGTGTGGGTGCTTGAAATCTGGAGTTATTTTCCAAATAGTTGTTTCTGGAAAAGGGTTATCTGTGCCCTAGATAATACACTTGATTTAGGTCTTGACAGAGAGGAGACTGTTTTGCAAAGACTGTATCATACCAGATTGAATAGATTGCATTGCTAACTTTTAATCTCAAGCCGGCATGTGCATCTTCTCAATCTTTGGTTTACCTACAGCAATTTCCTTCCCATAGTTGTCTCTAATTTCCCTTGGTAACTTCTCCAGTGCCCTACATTTTGCCCCACATCTGAAGCTAATATCATACCTATGCATTATTTGAATTTGAATTGCTACTCAGACCTTCTGTGGAGACATTCCTAATGAGTTTATTATCAATGTTCTTCCTTCCTATTTCCCTTGTGGGCTTTTACTGACTTCACCCATAAATCTGATTCATATCACAAATTTATCTTTGAGAGGCTCTCCTATCCATCCTTTGCACTGCTTCTCTCCTCTTCCTTCCCATTCGCTCATATTTACACTCCTTTCTATCTTTAACCACCTTTAAATGAACAGACCAAGAATTGGCACCTGGAGCTTCAGTGAATGTTGCTGTCCTTTTGAAGTGGCTTGTCACTGAGAAATTGAATGTCAGCTTCTGTGGATGGGGCCAAGAGGACTGATGCCTGTCTAAAAGTCATTTCATTGCCACTGTTTAATGATAGTTTCCAGCACTAGTAGGCAGAACACTGTTCCTAAAACTGAAATGTGAAGTCTTCGTATTTGTTTTTGAATATTTCTCTTTCTTAAAAGTTTAGTTTTCAATGATCAAAGAAACAAATTTTATTAAATCATAACTGTGTACTTGAATGCATTTATGGAGTACAATGTGCTGACTTTATATACAGTCCGGGAGGTTTACATCAAACTAGTTAACATAACCTTCACCTGACTTACTTCTTTATTGTGTTAAGAAATTTATACTCTACTCTTAATAGTTTCGACATGAGGTGGGACCTCACCTAATGTGCACAATGCCAGGGTACGTGTCAGAAGCTTGGTTTTCAGAAGGAAGATGTTGACCACTCTGGACAACTTAAGACTACCAAGTCCATTTCATCTTTCTTACTTGAATGATTACACTGACTCTTGATTCATCCCTCAGTCACGAATTTAAAAGTTACTTTGATCCACGTTCAGTAAAACATGTTGCAAAACCCCTCTTTCTTCCTACTGAGTATTTTTATTCCTACTAATTTTTATACCCCAAATCTAATATCCATTTTAAAATTGATTTATAACTTTGTATTTGATTACAGTAATGTTTTATTATTTGTTACTTTAAAAATCATTCTGTGCTAAAAATATTTGACTTCCCATTGTTAACAGAAAAAAAATTTCCTTCTTAGTCTTCATTTCATGGCCTCTCAAAATTTATATTTCTACCTGCTTATCTAGGCTTAAGGGAACCATTTTTTCCCAAAATTTTCTTCTACAACCAATGTACTTCATTCATTGAAGGCCCATCTTAAGGAACATTATAGTATCTTCAGGGCCAGGTAGTCTTCCGTAAGTTGCCAGCAATAGTCTAGGTTCAGTCTCTGGTTGGGCTGGCTCTCTCTAATGACATTCATAATCAATTTTTTGAATTATTATAATTCATTGTTAAAGTAGTTTTAGTTTTATAGAAAAATTAAGAAGAAATTATAGAGAGTTCCAATATATCCCCTCATATCTGCTGCCCATGTCAGCCCTCCAGCTTCCATTTTTTCAATCTGGCTTAGATCCTCCTTATCAGTCCCCACCTGTACTCTTAAAATAGATCTTGCTCATAGAAAAAAAACTCATAAAAACTACCTGTATTTATTCTTATATTTTCTCAGCACCATTAACTGAAGAGGCTTTTCTTTCTTCATTATGTGTTTTTAGCATCTTTGTTGAAAATCCGTTGGCGGTAAATGTGTGAGCTCACTTCTGGTCTCAATTATGTTCTATTGGTCTATACATATATTTTTATGCCAGTATCATGCTGTTTTGATTACCATAAGTTTGTAATATATTTTGAAATCAGTTAACATGATACGTTTACCTTTATTCTTTTCCCAAAATAGCGTTGGCTACTCAGGGTCTTTGTGGTTCCATACTATTTTAAGATATTTTTTCTATTTCTATGAAAAATATCATTGGAATTTTGGTAAAGATATCCTTGAACCTGTAGATTGATTTGGGTAGTATGGCCATTTTATAATAATAATGATACTTATAAGATGTGAATATGAGATAGCTTTCCATTTATTTGTGTCTTAAATTTCTTTCATCACTTTTTTAGTTTTCAATGTAAAGAGCTTTTGATTAAATGGCTCCTTGATTAAATGTATTGTTAAGCTTTTTTATGCTATTGTGTATAGAAGTATTTTCTTAAGTTTTTTACACCACTGCCCTTTTGCTGCTGTAACAAATAACATAGACTAGGTAATCATAAAGAACAGAAATTGATTCCTTACAGTTTCAGAGGCTGGGAAATTCAAGATCAGAGCAGCAAATTCAACTACTGGTGAGGGCTGCTTTTGGCCTCCAAGATGGCACCTTGTTCCTGCATCACTGCATGGCAGGAGGGAATGCACTGTCCATCTGTAGCAAAAGGGACAAGGGCAAAAGGGTCAGGTAGATTCTCCCAGACCATTTAGAAAATAGCCCTTATGACTTAATTACCTCCTAAAAGTCCCACCTCTTTTTACTATCAAACTGAGTCTTAGATTCTAACACAGAAGTTTTAGGTAGACACATTCAGACCATAGAACCATATACAAAAATCAACTCAAAATAGATTAAAGATAAAAGTGCAAGACATAAAACTGAAAAACTGCTAGAAGCAAACCTAGGGAAACCCCCCTGAAATTGACTGGGGTAATAATTTTTGAACATGATTCCAAAAGCACAGGTAATAAAAGCAAAACCAAACAAATGAGGTTGCATCAAACTAAGAAGTTTCTATATAGCAAAGGAAATAATAAAGAGAGTAAAGAGACAGCTTAAAGAATGGAAGAAAATACTGTATTTGCAAACCATACATCTGGTAAGGAGTAACATCCAAAATATGGAGGGAACTCAACTCTAGAAAAAAAAACATTAAAAATTGGCAAAAGAAGACATTTCTCAAAATAATGAACAACAAAAATACTGCCACTCCTCAGGGAAATGCAAATCAAAGACACAATGAAATGTTTCTTCACGTGTGTTAGTATAACTATTATCAAAAAGGCAAAATATAAGAAGTGTTGGCAAGAGCAAACCTTTATACATTGTTTATAGGAATGTAAACTCCATTATGGAGAATGGATGGAGTTTTCTCAAAAAATTAAAACTGGAACAACCATATGATCCAGCAATCCCACTTCTGGGTACATCTCCAACGAAAATAAAATTTGTATGTCAAATCAGTATCTGCACCCCCATCACAGCATGTCCGTCGAAAAATGAAGAAAACATATTGTATATACAAAGAAATATTAGTTAGCTTTAGAATAAAAAAATCCTGTTTGTGACCTGAATGAAACTGGGGAACATTAGGCTAAGTGAAATAAGATAGGCACAGAAAGGCAGATACTGGATAAGCTCACTTATACATGGAATGTAAATAGTCCAACTCTTAGAAGCAGAGAGTGGACTGGATGCTGCCAGAGGATGTGGGGAAACAGGAAGATATTAGTCAAAAGGTACATGGTTTGGTTATACTAGAGTAGTCCTCAATATCTGCACCTATAGTTAACATAGGCAACTGTACTGCTTCCTATTCATGTGCCTAAAATTTTACTAAGAATATAGTTGTTTCGTTTTGTTTTGTTTTGAGACAGAGTCTCAAGCTGCTACCCTGGGTAGAGTGCCATGGCATCATAGTTCACAGCAACCTCCAACTCTTGGACTCAAACAATACTCTTGCCTCCTTTTTTCTATTTTTAGTAGAGACAGGGTTTTGCTTTTGCTCAGGTTGGTCTTGAACCTGGGAGCTCAAGCAATCTACCCACCTCAGCCTCCCAGAGAGCTAGGATTACAGGTATGAGCCACCATGTCTGACCAAGGAATATAGATCTTATGTCACATTTTTATAAAAGATAATAATAATTATAAAGAAAAAGGATAGGAGAGATAGTTAGAGGTGATGGATATATTTATGGAACAGATTGTGGTGATAATTTCATAATATATACTTATCTTCAGTCAAGCTATATTCATTAATTATGTCAATAATCACCTCAAAAGTGGTTTTAAAAATGATCACACTTAATACTTTGTGAAAAATTCATGAAGGCATGACAAATTTTTAATCTTTTTAAAACTTTTGTGCTTCCTTTTGGTGTGATTACTTGAATCTAAGCTGGTAGCTTAGCAAATATTTCAATGATACTGCTTTTATTGTGGTCTATTTTTAACTTAAAAACATGGGATCTTTTTAAAAGTAACCATGCCATTTCAAGTGTTCTGGGATTCGGAAGATGGCCATCAAGGTAGCAGTAGGTGAACAAGAGATCTATTGGAAGTAACTGAATGCCTTTGCAAGCTAGAGAGGAAAGCAAGAAGGAGTAGGTTGGGAAGGAGCTGTAGGGGTAATGCAGGTCTGACACCTGTGACTAAAAGAGGGAAGAAAAAATTGCAAAGAAAGGTCCTCAAATCATTCTACCAGCCTGACAAGGAGTCCCCCTTGTGAGAGAAATTCCACACGGGGCAGGAATGAGCTTGTTCTACTCTGCAGCCATGTTTACTCACTGGTGCAAGTGCCTCAGGGGAAGTGTCCATGGTGGACCTGAAGGTCCAGTAGCTATAGGCCAATAATGTGCTATGCAACTTAGAGCAGATTTACTTAGAAGGACCTTGCAGTGGGGGCACCTTCATGGTTACTTCAGCAGCTCAGCAAAAAATTTCACCTAGCATATTTATGCAAAGAACATGAAGTTATGGCAATACAAATACCAGTCTCTGTTAGGTATGGGTATCTACCTTCTCAATAATCTTTAATTTTCCTTTTCACTCTTTAACTATGTTTCTGCCAGGCTTGATTAGAACCAAATCATCCTATCTCAAGTGTCTCATGAAGACTAGCTTTCTCATATTAATATGGTAAAATCAAATGTAACATATCTCAGGAGTGGTATAACAAAACAAAATATATACTGATTTATACAAGCCATAAACTATATCTAGAAAAGTTACATATAAATAAGATTTAAATTAAAATACATTTTAAATATCATTAGACCAAGAAAACTTCATTTAAATGGAAAATAAGGATTATTAAGAATTCTTTTCATAAAATTATACTTTCTCACTGCAGTATTTTCTTATAATCAGAAGTTGCAATTTGTTGCATTCTCCTTCCTCTGTGTCAATATATTTTATTCACCTTTAAAAATTTAATTGAATTTAACTCTTGTGTGCCAAGTCCTTAGTTTACTTAGGTTAGGGAGATAATGGTAAATAAAAATAAGTCAAAGCAAACAAACAAAAATAAACAACAACAACAAATAACAGTGCCTGGCTTCAAAGGGCTCATGATCTGCTTTTCTCCATATGCGTGTATGTGCCCATTAAATCTAAATATGTTACAAACAGCCCTGTGACCACCACCCTCTGTAGCTTTTTTTATTTCTTTCACCTCGAATATGGATATGTACCTTTTTATTTAACAAGATAAACCAAAGAAAGTACTATAAATGTTTGCCATGTTTTCTGGCTGGTTGGTATATTTTATAAAATAATATACTGTATTTGAGGAACACCTAATCTTGAAAATTCTGCCTCTCCGAAATAGAACCTGTAAAACCTTACCTCATCAGTCTCCTTTGCAGTTAAAGTACAAGTACATGATCTGAGCTCTATTTATCAGGTTATTCATTAAGACTGATGTGCACACCTTGAGTGAGTAAGCTCTCCGTGGAATCCATTTTGCTAGAAAATGTTGCAGCGATGTCTGGCTTCGTGGTTTGGCAATATTTTCAAGGTTCAGTACCTGGAATAAAAATGGCATTGGTATGATTACGGCAGTAATTTCTTAAGAGATTAATGAGGCAACAGATACACTCTCAGCGTTTTTATACTGAGTCCATTATTATTCCTGGAAGCTTGACTGGTACTTCCTAAAACTCTGGTAGCTGCATCATAGGATTTTATTCATTTGTTTTGTAGTTAAGTCAGCCACTGTTGGATCACGTTCACTGAAGGTAGAACTTGCTTTGGGACTGGATTCACTGATGATACCTCCAGTTTACTCGCACTATATTTCCAAATTCTGCAGCCATTTTTATTCTTGTGCATTTGCCAAACTTCCTATTGTTTACTCTTAAGGCTAGAATGTTATGAAAACACCTGTCCACAGAAAGACTTATATGCGATGCCTACATAGCTCAATTCACATAGCTCTAAATGGGAAACATCCAAATGTTTGTCCATAGATTAATAGATAAACAGCAGTCCACCAATGTAAAGAAATATTACTCAGTAGAAGCAAGTTACTGATACTACTGGCACAAAAAGGCTACCTACTCTTTGATTCCATTTATATTGTACTCTGTTAAATACAAATCTGTAGGGATAGAAAATAGATGAGTGAATCACAGGGGGAGAGATGGAGGAGGGGGAGTCACTTCAAAGGAGGCTGAGGGAACTTTCTGCAGAGATGGAAATGTTTGTCTTGATTATGTTGGAGGCCACAGAAATGTCAAAAATCATAAATATATACTGTTAGGGTTTTAATTTTTTATAGAAAAATTATACCTCTTTAAACTTAAATTAAAATTTAGTAAACCTGGAATGGATATAATAATATCACTCAAAGTAGGCTTAAAAAATAGATATTGCCAGAGATAAAGAGAGATATTTTATAAAAATAAAAGGAGCAATGCATGAAGAAGTCACTATGGTCTTAACTGCCAATCTGTCAAATAATGGAGCTTCAAAATACCTAAAGAAAAGGCACATAGAAATGAGGAGAAAAAATCAAGTTCACAACTATGGCTGGACATTTCAACAGTCTCCTCTCAGGAGTTAATACAGAGGGTAGTTAAAAATCAGTAACTATACAGAATTCTTTTTTTTCATATAGAATTCTTGAACATCATTGTCACCCAGCTTACCTCACACTCTCTGAACACTACAACCGCAACAGCAGAAACACAGTACTTTTCGAGGGCACATACAAAATCCATCATTGTAGCTATAAAACAAGTTTCAACATATTTGAAAGAATGGAAACAACCTGAAGTGTGTTTTCTGAACCGAATGACATGAAACTAGAAATTGGGATATAGCTAAAGCAGTACTTAGACCAGGTATCCTCAAACTACGGCCCGCAGACCACATGCGTCCACGGAGGACATTTATCCGGCCAGCCGGGTGTTTTTGCCGCAGCTGCCTGTCCTGCTTAGCAGCCGACTCATCCTGGGCCCCGCAGTCCGGCCCTCCAAGGGTCTGAGGGCCAGTGAACTGGCCCCCTGTTTAAAAAGTTTAAGGACCCCTGACTTAGACTAAAAATTGTAGCATCAAAGACTTAAAATAACAAAAGAAAGAAAATCTCAAATGAATAAACTGTATTTTCCTTAAAAACTAGAAAAAGAGAAGCAAAGCAAATAAAAGGTGAACATAAAGAATAAAATTATAAACATAATTTTGAATAATGAAATTGAATATAAACACAAAACAATAGAAAAACTACAGAAAACAAAAGTCTAATTCTTCTAGAATTTCTCTCAAAAATTAATATTATCTCTAACCAAACTGAATAGGTAAAAATGATAAAACACTCAATTATTAATATCAATATTTAAAATGATATCTTTCTTTCAATAGAGGCTGTACTAATTTGCATCCACAGGACATGAGTGTTCCCTTCTCTCTGCACCTACAATAGCATTAGCTGCTCTAGGACCCTGTGATATAGGCCATCCTCACTTGGTTAGGTGGTATCTCAAAGGAGTTTTGATTTGCATTCCTCTGATAATTAGAGACAATGGGCATTTTTTCTTTTTTTTTTTATTGTTTTGTCGTTTGTTTGTTTTGCCATTTATCTGTCCTCATGAGAAAAGATTCTGTTCATGCCTTAGTGAGGTTGTTTGCTTAATGAGGTTCTGTGTTGATTTGTTTGAGTCCTTTTTAGCTTCTGATTGTTAGCCCTTTGTCGTTTCCCCCTCTGAATGTTGTCTCTTTGCTTTGTTGGCCATGTCCTTAGCTGTGCAGAAACTTCTTAAATTGATCAGGTCCCATTTATTTATTTTTGCTGTGGCTTTGATTACCTTTGGAGTCTCCTTCGTAAATTCTTTTTCAAGGAGGATATCATTCAGAATTTTTCCCACACTTTCTTCTAGAGTTTTTATAGTTTTGTGTTTTACATTTAAATCTTTTATCCATTGAGAGTTAATTTGAGTAAATTGTGAGAAGTATGTGTCTAAAGAAGTATGGAAACTCTTCAAAGAACAAAAAGTAGATCTTCCATTTGGTCCTGCAATCCCATTGCTAGGTTGTCTATCCACAAGAAAAAAGTCATTTTACCATAAGGACATTTGCACACAAAAGTTTATAGCAGATCATTTCTCAATTGCAAAGATGTAGAACCAACCGAAATGCCCTTCAACCCATGAATGTATGAATAAACTGTGGTCTATACATACCAACAAAGAAAGATTTTATCTCTTGTGTAACAACCTGGATGGATTTGGAGAATACTGTTCTAAGTAAAGTACCACCAGAATGGAAAAACAAGCATCTCGTGTTCTTGATACTAAGTTAAAACTAGTAGAATAACAACGTGGTGCTCACTTATGTGAAAAAATTAAATTAAACTGGGGAAGGCAGGGGATAGGGTTCAGCAAGTTCCCACACAAAGGAAACAATGCCCAGGTCTAAGGCACATTTCCTTGGGGAAGGAAAGAGAGATAACTTGGACTTTAAATTACAAAAGCAAACCATCCTAATTGAGTGTGCCCTCATATTATTCTGAAATTTAAAAAGAAAGTGTTAAAAACTGTCAGTAAGTCAAATTAAACTTGACCTATGCCCACTGTAAACTTGAGGGTGTTTATTTTGGTTACATATGAAGAGCCTATATCAATCCTTCAGACATATCAATGTTTCCAATAAAAATAAGTAGAAAGAAAATATTTTCTTAATTGTACTCTATAATTGATATTGCGTTAACAATATAACCAATAATATCACATAAAGCTGCATGAATGGATAAAAAAAGGATTTTTTAAATGTGGGGGTGCTCGTCATGATGAATCAAAGCCAATTAGGAGAAGTTAGATAAGAGGGATTTGCTTAAAGCTTCTCGAAGTTTAACTTACATTTTACCCAGCTTCAAAAATATATTATGATATTAACTTCAAGTCATCTTTTACAAATATAATTGTATTTGTGTACAGTATTAATATTATAAATTAATATAACTAATATTAACATTTCTGTTTCTACTGTGGGCAAGACACTGTGTCAGCTGCTAAAATTCTCTGTACTCATAGTATTTCCACATGTGAGCTTTTTAAAAATCCATTTTTACCTTCCACTTGCCTCTTGGAGAATATTAAAGATAATGAATCATTGTGTTTTAAAATAATAAAATAAAAAGAGATATCTTTATAAACCTTACAGACAGGATAAGGATAAAAAAATACTGGGGAAAATAAGTGTGTCAATAAAATCCCCAACATAAATGAAACAGGAAAAAAAACCCCGACAAATAACCATTTTCACTCTAGAATAAATTACTTGATTTATTTAGTCTGACAATAATCAAAGAAATTTGTAGCTCAAAGTCTTCCCCCTCACCAAACCCTAGGCCCAGATGGCATGATTACAAAGCCTTGAAGGTAGGCTTAATACTAATGGCATATTACAAATGATTTTAGAAAATAAAGCAAATCACTTCCTCACTCATTAGGAGGCCAGCATCATCTTTATACCAAAAACACAAAAACGAAATTACCAAAAATAAGTTACAAATTAATAACACTCCTCATGATCAAAGACAGAAAATCCCTTAACAAAACTAGCAAATCAAATTTAAGCATATATAAAAAGGATCATACATCATGAACAGAGAGAGCTAATAGCATGCATTTCAGGTTTTAAAAATCAATGTATTCTTTACATTAAACAATTAAAAAGAAAGGATATATAAAGTTCTCAACAGATACGTAAACCTACTAATGAAAAAAAATCTTGATATCTTAAGAATAGAAATCTTATGGTAGACATCAATAAAACAACTTCTACTAATCCCCAGTTTAATACTAAAAACCTAAATTATTTCCTCTTTGATCAGTAACGTGAGCAACTTCTATTCAACATTGCATTTTCAGTACTAGACAGTGTGTAAAGGCAAGACACAAAAAGAGACAAAGCAGAGATGGAAAGGAAAAAGTTAAATTTTCTCTTCCCAGATAAATATAGGGAATCTTTCCTGAAACTCTGTAGAGACTAGTAAGTGATTTTATCAAATTTACAAATATGAAGTTAATATACCAAAATCATTTACATTTCTATATACACATAAAAATTATAAATTATTTTTGAACACTAAGGCCATTTACAAAGGCATCAAAAATGACATTTTTAGTAATAAATGTAACAAAATATGTGCAAGACCTATGTGCCTAAAACCACAAGGAATTGCTGAAATAAACTTAAGCAGACAAGGAAATTTATTCAGTAATAGTATAATGTCAAGTCTCCCCAACCTTATCTATAGATTCAAAACAATCTCAAATAAAATTTTAGCAAATTGCGTAAAGAAACTAACCGGGTAATTTTAAAATGTATGTGGAAATGCATAGGACCGAGATTAAACAAAACAATTTGGAAGAGCGGAACAAAATAAAAAACATATACCTGATTTTGAAATTAGTAAAAGCACAGTAATCAAGGCAGTGTAGTATTTTCATAAATATAGACGTACAAGAGTAGAGAAGAGAAAACAGAGTCCGGAAATAGCTGCACACAATAACTGATTATCAATAAAGGTGCCAAGATCTTTTACTGTGAAAGGGATAGTCTCATCAACAAATGATATTGGAGCAATAGAATATCTATATGCAAAATAAACAAATCTATAAACCATGGTCCTCTCTTCATATAATAAACAGAAAGTAATTTGAAAAGGATCAAAACTTAAAATGTGAGAGATAAAAACTATAAACCTCATAGAAGAACGTGCAAGTCTTTGTGACTACAGATAGGTAAACACTTTCTACATAGGACTGAACAGAAATGAACCACAAATTGATTAAATCCACTTCACCAGCTTTAATAACCTTTGCATTTCAAAAAACACTGCAGAAAATAAAAAGGCACACAATACCCTGGAGGAAATATTTGCAAAATCTCTATCTAATTAAAGACAAATCCAGAATGTATAAAGTATTTCACAACCACATCAAAAAAGGACAAAAATCAAATAAAACGTGGACTAAATATTTAAACGCTTTACCAAGTAAGATATGAGAATGCTGATATTCAAAAACTTTACATATTGGGAAAAGAGCTACCATACGCTATAGTAGCAATACTTGAAAGGTTTAATAATTCTAAATCTTGGCAAAAAGATATTGAACTTGACCTCTCATACATTGCTTGTAGGAAGGCAAAATAGTACATTCACTTTGGAAACTATTTGGTAATAGATTACCTGTGATCTGGTAATCCTGTTTCTAGATATTGACACAAATGTCATCAAAACATATCCACACCAAAACTTCTATGTGGCTATTCATAGAAGACTTATCCACAATGGGCAAAAACTAGAAAAAACAAATATTCATCATATGATGAAGGGATCAACATGGTGAGGTGTATCCATACAAAACAATATTATTCAACAATAAACATAAACTGATACGGAAAACAATGACTAAATCTCAAAACTAAAGACTATAAGCTATATCGTACCGTGCATCAGAAACCCTAGGAAAGGGCAGACTGTAGTGTTAGAAATGTATCACGGTGATTATTGGGGGCCCAGGTCCAGGCAGAGGAGATTTGATGTCAGTGTTGTCGGGAACATCTTTGTTGTGATAGAAAAGTTTAATTTGGGGATTGTGGCATTGTGGTATTGCTGACCTGACTGTCTATACCTGAGAAACTCATAACATTGTATATCTTGACAAATGTTATCGTATGTAAACTGCATCTCAATAAAGCAGTTTAGAAAAATCTGTGAATAATTTTAGCACTGAGTTCTCTAAGTATGTTCTGTTTACCTCCACGAGTCTAACACAATACGAGGACTGCAGCAAGCATTGTTCGTAAGCCGCTTGCAGATTCATTCTTCTTATTTATTGGGCTAGAAATAAGCTTAGATGTTGGCTAGAGTTAGTTTTCTTTTGTTTTGTGGCGTTCAGGTCTAAATTCCAGCATCTTCCTCCAAGGAGAAAACATGACAAAATGAAGCCATTTCTTAAGATTCCCCCCAGGGCTACCAAGTGGTGCTGCTCTAGCCGCAGTCATGAAACAACCTGTTTTCTCTACAGACGTCCGTCCGCTCTTTGTGCCTCTTTTCTGTATGCGAGGACACCTCTCTTTCTATTTCTATTTTCTTTAAAACAAAGCACCTCCATCTGGGGGCCTCATCAGAGACTCTTTTCTGTCTCTTGCTGATTCCAAGCCTACAATTTAGAGTGACAAAAATGCTGAAGAGAACTCTAGCAGAACGAAGTTCTGGGTAGGGAAAACTCTGAGTCATTCTTCACTGTGCGCTGTTCTGCTTTCTCTTTGCCTTTCTCCCCCAAATTGCTGCACTCCGTTCAGTGCTTTCTCAACTGAGTCCTGTGTCAGCAACTTTCTGCAGCTGCAAGAGCAGCTGCCGCTTCTGCCTCCCTCTCCTCCCTAGTGGCTGTCAACATCCCCCCAAACACAAACTCTTTCCAAAGTTTCTGTCTTTGACTCGGTGCAGATGCAGTCCTACAAACTCTAGAAATGATTTCACAAGTCTTTACAGAGAAAGTTTCCAAAGGGACATCTTCTCGGTAGGGATGGTGTTTATAACAACAATTGATGCTCGCAAAATGGGTTTTCCTCCTTTGAATCATTTTGTCTTCTAAATGTACCATGGAGCAGATGTTGTCCTTGCCTTTATATGGACAAGTGAACTTAAACATTAACAAGATTAAGTGACAGGCAGGGAGCAAAGCAAATCCAGGCCGAGTGCCAGCCCACCATGCTTATGCGGTAAGCTGCTGTTGCCTCTGGCCATGGTTGGAAGAAGTCACACAGTTCCAGTTCAAAACTGTGTTCAGGACTGCGTCAGACTCCCTAACGCTTTATGTCTTAAAACAAAGCTTATTCAATTTTGAGATTTCAGCTTCTAGAAAGAACTCAGATATTTAGAGGGACCAAAATGCCATTCTGTACAGGTAAAAGGCAACTCTTTCTCCACTGATGCCTTCCTTCTTGACTGCAATCTGTATCCACTCTGTTCCCAGGCTCACGTATTTAGCTTTTAGTTACCTTTCCAATCTCTTCAGGAGAAAATCAGAAATAACATTGATCAGACCAAAATTTTCTACAGACCAAGATTTTGACCTGGACATATAATACCTAAACATAACTATCCTCTCTGATGTTATTTTGAACGTCTAAGTATATCGTTAAGCATATTTAGCTTTCATAAATTATATGATTAGCCATAAGAGGTCTGGATTCCTAAATCATAAGCTGGGATTTGAGTTCCAGCTCACTTGTTTACACATTGTGGTGATGGTGGCAGATAAGGCAGTAAGTATTTGTAAATCTCATTTTTTCCTTGCCTATAAGTTTCATAAAACAATACCCATCCTATATATCTTGCGGGGGTTGTGAAAAAATCTTACGAGCTAAATTATATGAAAGTATTTTGAAAGACATTAAGCATTACAGAAGCGTAAGATAGCATTATTTGCAATGACGGTATCTTGAGAATCTTTTATTCATCACTGTATCTATATTTCTCCAGAGGCTTTCTATACATGAGGCAACACAAACTCCTTGCATTGATACAGAAGATAGACAAGAGCATGTTTGTTAACCTTCCCCTCCTCACGCCTCCGTGGGAGGCCCATTAGAGCTGTTCACATTCTCAGCTATTGCATCTACCTTTGTCCTTTTGTGCTATGACCTCTCTGCCTTGATTGTTCCAGTCCACAGAAGAGAATATCCTTAAACTCTTCCCTCATGATTCCCAGAAGCCATTCCTTTTCTATCTCTGCCTGTCTTGCTCCTTTGTTTTCACCATACAACCTAAGAAACTCAAGATTCTCTGGGTCTAATGACCATTTTCAACCTGCTTACTTGAACCCTTTGGTCCTTCTAAATAGGGAACAGGTAAGGAATAAATTTAGCATTTTTCCTGTGCTTGTATTAAAGGCAAAACAAGTCTATACTTCTCAGATTTATGATAAAGAAATTACCTACAAACATTAAGTTCTGTTTCATAATCTAGCAGGAAAGTAACATCTCAAAATGGGCCAGACATGTAACAATGGCTAATCATTTACATAACATTTGCAAGCACATGCTTTTTTCTTTTTTAACACTTCCATATATACCTGTAATATATTGCTGATTTCACCCCATCCTAGTAGAACAAATAAGCGATACCCTTGTTGGCCAAGATAAACCTGAAGATGAGCAAACATTGATGTAGTTTTCTGTAATAATCTTATCAGTGTTGCTGCCCACCATTTGGCTTCTAGCTCTAACCTAGCAGATTGCAGATTAATGCCTGTCTACATCTCTGCCTCAAATCCGCAGTCAGATTGCTGATGATAAATCCCATGAGCCACAAAAAATGTTATCACTTCCTAGGCTTTGCAACAGCCAGATATGTTCCTCCAGTTAGTCAGCGCGGGTCAGGAGACCTATCCCCAGCTCTCACGGACCTGTGCTTACTGGCAGGTGTATAACAAGTGTTGATCTGGTAACTGGGGGGACAATTCCCAACTCCAGTTCATGGAATATACCTCTCTCTTCCATTTAATCTTTGTAAAGTATTCACCCCTTGAAAACTAACCATAAGGTTTCTGTTAGACTGACTGTCCATATAAAACACCAGTTTTTAAGGCAGAGAGAGGCACACAAAATTCTGTTAATTTGTCCTAAATGGTCCCTGATGTGTAATGCCTTGGTAACTTGCTTCACCCCCTCATTCCAGGTATTGGGCTCACATATCAATGAAGGAATCCACCTAAAAGGGGCTTTGACCAATTTCTTAACTCTATTCCATTGTTATTTGAAAAACAGCATTAGGAATCGTTGTAAAAATTTTAAAAACTTAATGTGTGACTACTTTTTATAAAGTGTTTCAAGTTGTAAAAATCTATAGAGCTTGACTTCATATTGTACATAATGTTCTCAAGAAGAATTCAGTTCATTAAGTCTATATAATTAGCAAAATAAAATCAGTAGATGGCTTATCTTTTTCTGCTAAAAGTGTATGAAGATGTGCATTCTGTCTGTCTTCCCACTGGTGTTTAATTTTCATGTATCTCCTATCTTAATCACTATGGCATAGGCCTGGATTTATGTAAATGATTACTATAAATCGTCTTCTTCATGGTGATTTTCATATTTCAAGGATTAATTAGCTGTACTATGGGGAAACTTTAATGTTTAATTAATAGGAGAAATTTAAATGATCTTAATTGGGCAGAAGAGAATTTCTCTTCTTCTAAAAGTTTATTCAGAATCCAGGGGTTTAAATCAAAATAGAATGCTAAGTAAAATATACAACTATCAAAATAAATACTCAATTTTGTTGTTGTTTTAGTCTGCAAAATCATGAGCCTAATTCTAAGGAGATAATAAATAGGCAAATACCAGTTTTCCTGGCATTTACATAAGTAAAATTCCTCCCTGATCTGAAAAGATCACCAGCATCTAAATCTCATTTATCACCACCCTCCAATACCAAGTTGGTTAATAACCTCTCGAACCTTTCAAATCTTTTTCAACTGCTCTTTTCTGATGAAATGGCATAGCAGCCATCTCTCTTATTTAGCTTATTATGCTATTATAAACAGAAAGTTCTGGGGTGTCTGGAATGGTTTAGTATTCCATGGTTTGGTCATGCTGAATTCTTAGGAAAAGACATAGCAGTAAACAGGAGATGGTAAAGTATAACGGTAAGAAGTCAGGCTATGTATTAGCCATAAAAGCCAGTTTCTTAACAGTGTAAGATGGATTTTACTTCTGGTAGATCAAATTAAAAGTCAAGCGCCATTCTTTCTTCTTCCTTAAGCCCAGATCATGTTGTAGAGTTTAAAACAATTCTTTTGTTTTGGTTGACCAGGCCATTTTAAAGCAAGGAGAGAGTAGCTAAGACACAAAAAACATGTACAATTTAGCATGAACGATTTTAAGCTTCTCCTTGACCGTCAATGACACAATGGGTAGTTTTATGTATCAATTTGGCTGGGCCCAGATAATTGCTGAAACACCTTTTCAGGTGTGGATGTGAAACTGTCTCTAGATGAGATTAACATTTAAATCTGTGAATCTGATTTCCTTTCCTAATGTGGGTGGGCCTCTTCCAATCAGTTGAAGGTCTAAATAGAAGAAAATAACTGACCCTACCCCAGCAGGAGAAAATTCTTCAGCTGACTGGCTTCAGACTTAGACTGAAATGTCATCTCGGCCTGGGTGCTGGGTCTGTGGGCCTTTGGACTGAAATTGCTCTGTATGAACACCATTGGCTCTCCTGGGGCTCCAGCTTGACAAATAGCCTGTAGATCTTAGGACTTAGCTTCCGTATTCATGTGAGCCAGTTTCTTCTCTCTCTTTCTCTCTTTTTTTTCCTATTTTAACCAATTACTTCATTGCATTTTTATTACAAGTGCAAAGGTTAGGTGAAGTCAATGCCTGCTGTGTACGGGGTCCTTAGTCATAGCAAACACTGCTGATCAAGGAAGTTTAGAAGCAGGCTTCTTATTGTCCAAATTGTCCTTAGTGCCTAACTAATTATTATAAATGTCTTTTATATGTCAACCATTATGTTGACAGTCTTCTCAAGTTCACGAATATGAGGTGGAAATCACCTCCCCCTTGGAGCCCTCTGATAATCTTGAAAAGATTGTTTTCTCAACCCTAAACAAATATGTATAAAATGGTCTTCATAAGGTAAAGCTTATGATACTAAGTGGTCATGAATAGAAGTTGAGACGGTAAGTACTTACTACATACATTAATTTGGGCCATAATCTCAGTTTTCACTTAAATTTGAATTCTGAGTTTGTTTGTTTGTTTGTTTGTTTGTTTTGGCTATTTGACTATTTCAGAGCCTCAAGAATGAAAGAAAAAGTATCCAATGTACTCAGTCTTACTATGAAACCAATTTATAGCTTTCTTATGAAAGCTATAACCCAATTATAGCCCAAGAAGAAGGGGAAAGAGGAGAGGTAGGGGAGGGGAAGGGGGAGGATGGGTGGAGGGAGAGTAATTGGTGGGACCGTACCTACGGTGCATCTTACAAGATGTGTAAATGTGAAATTTATTAGGTGTAGAATATAAATGTCTTAAAACAATAACTAAGAAAATGCTGTGAAGGCTATATTGGCCAGTTTGATGAAAGAATTTCAAATTGTATGTAAAACCAGCACATTGTACCTCATGATTGCATTAACATACACAGTTATGATTTAATTTTTTTAAAAAAGGGTAAATTCATGGCAGTGCTAAAGATTAGAGAGGACTGCCATGTATTTCCTAAGAATCTGAAAAGCTTAATGAAACAGTGATTGAGAAATAAGCAAAGAATGTGACTAGCCCACAGCCCACACACAGAAGAAGCACATGAGACCACAAACTTAGAGAAGATGCTCAACATAACCAATAAAAAATAAAGTGAAAATTAAAGCA